>CM067370.1:8838048-8975548 GCA_034401795.1 Chaetoderma sp. LZ-2023a | reverse complement strand
TTATTGTTATTATTCTTCATTCGTTCGTCTGAGAAAATGTTTATTTCTGACACGTGTTTTATAGGAAAACATCATTCCCGCGCTTATTTTTTCTTGCTATCTTCGCCATTTATTAGGGGGTTTTTTTATAAGTAGTCTCCTCATTTGGGTTGATGTATCATCGTGTGTTGAGCCGGTAACCCACATTACGTTGAGTTCATCTGGAGGTTGATGGGGTTAACATAAGGACAACAGGCGAACATTCCGAGTGAAAATAACCACTACTAAATCTATCGCTATAGCCATATTAAACTGATCAGCATACTCGGCAGTTTGTGTGTAGACTATTCCCGTTAATTATCAATATCGCTGATCCATTTGCTGGTTCAAACTCAGGCCAATGACTACCAAGAGTCCACGACATTAGGAAATCTTGGCAATGACGAATAAACACGCCTCAAATTATAAGATTTGGTTTTTTTAAATAAAATCTTATAAGCCCTTTCGTCTCACTATTGAGACGCCATATCAACCATACGGGTAAAATAATTATTAACCCATATTGAACAGATTTGACGAGACGTTGGTGCAGCCTAGGGCAGCAAGAGCCTCCAGGCAATATTGTCTCAAAATATATAACAATAAATAGCTTACATCAATTATTAATTTATGGTATTTGGTGTATGTGCGTGCGTACGTGCGTGCGTGTGTATGCGCGTTTGTGTGAGTACTAAAGGGTTAATGTTTTAGCACTACGATTAATCGGCTTGAGGTGTGTATATATAGTTACTTGTATTTATGCATAGCGGGTGGGTAGGTGGGGTAGGACGTGGGTGCTGGAATATTGTAGCGGGCGTGGGTAGTGAAAGATGGATCTATTTATAGCTATGCCCTGCCCATTTCTACCTAAGCTCCGCCCATGGTTTGCGCCTGTTGCGATCGATTTATGTACTTTGAAACCTGATTTCACAGAATCCCATTTTGAAGGTAACTATACAGGTAAGCTGTTGAATATTTTGAAACTAATTTGACTGAGTGTTGAACATTGCTGCCTATGGCTTAGACTGTACATTAAATAGTAAAGACATACAATTCGTACACTTGACGGAATAGTAAATGTTTCTGACGCGATCTAGTATGTCATTCACTACGTATTTTGTTTGCTACGTCACCCTGCATGTGCCGTAATTCAGTATGACGTCATATACTTGAGTGACAGATCGGATCTATCCATTGCAAATCTATGGTCTCAACTACCGGTTGTTTTCCCCCTCGATACGCCGTGTGGTGCAGAGCCTGGGCTGTTTGGGCACGGTTACCTGTGCCGTTGGACCGTGGACATTGCTGACAATATCTTTACACCGTTGTTGAGAGTTTGCTCAGCCACAGCAGGATTAAGACAATGACTAACGGGGCTGGAACTCGGGGGTCCCGGAAAATACTGAGCGTCCAACATTTCAAAAACAATTATCAGACAATGGTTAACTCTAATAAAAGAAGTTTGGTGGTACGAACTAGGGCAGTGGGTGGGTGAGGGTAGGGGTGGGGGGGGGGACGGTGTTGCGGACAAGAATACCCTGGCGAAATTCTACACAGGCAGTTTTCGTCCTGTTCTGGAATATGGTGTATCGGCCTGGACAAATACAACAAAGCCCAATCTCAACCGGTTCTCCAAAATACAAAGTTACCTTCTCCGTATTATCGCAGTTGATGTCGAAATAGAAGTAGTCACAGGTCACCAACTTTTCGAGGACAGAAGAAATGTCAAAGTGATTTTACAAGCTGAAAAGTTGAAAAGATTTAACGACCACCCAATGTATGAGAGAATGCAGATACCATAAAAAGAAGGGTTAGATGGCAACGTCCCACACGCCTTTCTAGAAACTTAACAAAGAGAGTACCCATCTATACAGTATATGGATCCTCACAACTCTGTATCGATAACCAAGTACCACAAAACCTGACTCAGCAAGGCTTTGTTATGAGAGACTCCATATATGACATTTATAACAAGGGCTCACATTCCAGTATGCAACTAAGAACACTATCACTGGAAGTCTTAAAGTAAAGATATCAACAGTATCAATGGATACACATCTTCACTTATGGCTTTCATCTGAAGCATTTTGCCTATTTGGGCCTGAAATCCCAGGATCTAACTTTTACAGTCAGGATATAAGTAAGTAGTTGAATTTTTTGAAACCAATTGAACTAGAGGCTGGTGCGGCCTTACGCAGCTCCAGCTTCCAGTCAAATTAGTTGTAAAATATGCAACATAATTAGTAGGAGTAGTAGTAGTAGTAGTAGTAGTAGTAGTAGTAGTAGTAGTAGTAGTAGTAGTAGTAGTAGTGGTAGTGGTAGTAGTAGTAGTAGTAGTAGTAGTAGTAGTAGTAGTAGTAGTAGTAGTAGTAGTAGTAGTAGTAGTAGTAGTAGTAGTAGTGATGAATACAATTTCTATACAATACTGAAGTGATGAGCTGTAGACTATTTACATGTTTGATCAGGTATGTTAGTTTGTCGTCTGCCGGATGTACGTCTTGAATGTCCCTTCATCCGGAGCAGTAATTATGTCTCTGGCATGGCTGGCCAGGTTAATCCATGCTGGTACAGGTTGTGGGAAGAATGAACACTGTAACTGGCTGACTGATGGTTGGTATGGATGTAGTTTCCAGGGGTCACTACGCCTAATAGTACTTACGCTCGCCCATCGAGCACGATGTCCTGCTGGTATAGCTACCTCAAAATGTAGAACTTTGTACATGAAGATTACATTGGTCCTACTTCAGCGTTGTTCCAGATTCCCCCAGCCCATTCGTTGCATCATGGCAGAAACTCTCTCGAGCGTGTCTGCCTCGGTATATGTGCTAGGTCATAGAGGTACCAGCAATAGTTTGGCAGTTTGGTATAAAAGCAATCATACGGGAAAGCGCTTCAATATTTTGAAACTAATTTGACTGGAAGTTGTTGCTGCCATATGCAGCAACAATTTCCACTCAAATTAGTTTCAAAATATTCAACGAAATATTACATAATGAAGAATGTAATGCATTGACACTTAGATGACATCACACACTATCGCTAGATGAGACAAAATGGCGGCGATCACTGTTAAATATTTACGCGATATTACAAAGCGTATAATTGTGATACAGATACGGGAATGTGGCAGGATATGAATGATATGGAATCTATAAACCATAATCTATCGGTGTAATACAACATTTGAGATGAGATTAGCACCATTTTAAGGAGATCGGTCTGTAGTTTGAAGATGTTGTTTGATCTCCTTTTCTGAAAATATGTGTTACCTTTGCTTTTCTCCAAACTAGTGGTACATTTGAGTTTGTGACTGTTTGCTGAAAGAGAGAAGCGAGTGTTTGGAGTCAATTTTGGTTGCTGTTTCCTGTAAGACTCTGGTTGTGAGATTGTCTGGCACTGATGCTCTTGAAGGATGTATTCGTTGTAGGGCCTTTTCTACACCAAGTACAGTAATATTGATGTTGTAGATGATCTCATCTGGTGATGGTGGTAAGGTAGGTATTGTGTTGATGTTTTCCGTTGTGAGCACACGTGTTAACTGTTTATTTAGGGCTACTACTTTACCGTCGGGATCAGTGACGAGTTGCCAATGTTGTCTGATGGCACTGATTCATACGTCGCGTCGTCTACATTTGATATACCTCTAGTATTTTTTCTAATTCGGTAGCTGTCTGGCTCTAACATTTTGTGGATGTATTTTTGATATGATTGTCGCAGCATCTGTGGTACTTTTCTGCGCAATTGTTCGAATTTGTTGCGTCACAGGTTCACCCTATGCTTCGCAATGTATTGTAAGCTCGATGTTTCTGCTTATTTGGCTTTATTAGCTGTTCAGTGATCCATGGAACATTGTGATGGTTTCCCAGCTCCCTCTGTGGTATGGTTTTGACATTATTTTGGTGAGTGTCCTTAAAGAGGAGCCAGTTTCTTTCGAGACTGCAGTTTGCAGGGATTCAGTTGGAATATTCTGCTTGCAGTTGTTCAATGTTGATTGCTTGCCGGTTTACTTTGCTGCAATGAAAGATCTTCCTGGTGGTTTTAAGATCTTTGGCCTTGTTAATGTATCAACTACTAAGATGTTATGATCTGACATTGGTGGCGCGGTGAATGTCTTTGTGTTTCGAATTGGATGCGATGTGATAAATAGGTGGTTGGATATTAGGGCCTCTTGTTGGGTTTCTGTTAATTTGCTCAAGTGAAGAATTGTTTAATATGTCAAGCAGTAGTTGCGAGTCGGCGTGTTGTTTATCTGCTGGGACGGACCCATCGAAGTTCCATTCACTATGTTTCAGGTTGAAATCGATTCCAAGATATACTATCGAGGATGGGTGTGCTTGTTTCACCTCGTCGAGCAAGGCGCATAACTCCTCCAGCATGCCGATATTTGCGCCTGGTGGTCTGTAAAGCTTCATATAAATGCTGTTTTGTCTTCCACTAATTCCACCTCCGTCCAGATTATTTCACAATCGACTTCTAGAGTCTCTCGCCATGTGTATGAGATTCCCGGTATTGTGAGTGTTATCACTCCTCCGCTAGCTGTATCCCGATCTCTTCTGAAGGAGCATGTCTGTGAGCATCTGGTGTGCCTTCGGAAAAGTGTTCCGAGTCCAAAGTATTATCATCAATATGTGTCTCAGTTCCTAGAATGATGCCCGGGATTGTAGTTGTTATCTCTTGTAACAAAGCTTTCTGTTTATTTGTGATGGTTTGGAAGTTGATAGCTGATATGCTGAGCTTGTCCGCGTGTTTCGATTTGATGCGTGGCTCCGTTGTTTCATTGGTGCTAACGCTTTCAGTGGAATGATATGGTAGATGATGTATGGGACTAGATAGGCTTCTACCCGTTTGATCACTCATTGTGGGTTGATGCTTATCTTGTGTACATTTAGCCGACGCTTCACAGATGGTTCTGGAGCCTACACACATGGATTGCGTGTTATCACGAGTGGTTGGTGTCTACTATTTCACCATCATTGCTACATTCCGTTAAACTACGTTAGATACAAAAATATATCAGATCTGTGAGCGAATCTCTTCCATGGGATGCTTGACGACCAGCTTGACTGAATTTTGGGAGAGTGAGAGACTGTGTGAGTCTCCTTCCTGGGTGCACTGGAGACTTCGATCTTGCATAATACGTAATACTACCTTACCGTTGCAATTCTTGTTATATGATAACATCTCGTGCATCTTTGGGGTTATGGTTGCACTTGTGGGAAATTAGCGTCATTCGGGTACATTACAATGCATTTTGTGTGTTATTGTCACGTTTCATAATATACTACGAGTATTCACTTTATAGGAGTATGCTATGCCAAATCGCTCATGTATTAATTGATAAACGAAGATGTAGACAAATTGCTGCTCCATCTTGATTAACATATAGTTCCCAGCGTAGATAACTTTAATTTAGCGATTAATTATTGTAAACATGAAAAAAATAATAAAGCAATCACCAAAATAGCTTTTCCTGATATAATATAAATGAATTGCTCTAGCCCGCATTTCCGAATCTGGTAGTATTTATTAGATTGCTTGTAAAACAATAATATATTGGCTCATGATAACTTTATTGTATCATTATTTTTATTTATTGCGATCATACCAAAGTTGTCAAATTAACTTCACCATTTAAACACTGTAGTGATTAAGTACTCGGTAAAAGACCTTTGTAAGTATTGAGGAATCTCTCAGCATATAGGTCCGATAGGTATTTCAATAATACATCGGGGAATTAGAGTTATGACATTTTTGTTGTTAATAGGCTATCTTGTTTAACGCTATAATAATAATACAAATAATACTAGTAGTAGTAGTAGTAGTAGTAGTAGTAGTAGTAGTAGTAGTAGTAGTAGTAGTAGTAGTAGTAGTAGTAGTAGTAGTAGTAGTAGTAGTAGTAGTAGTAGCAGTGGTAGTAGTAGCAGTAGCAGTGATGCTGCTAGTAGTAGCAGCAGCAGCAGCAGCAGCAGCAGCAGCAGCAGCAGCAGCAGCAGCAGCAGCAGCAGTAGTAGTAGTAGTAGTAGTAGTAGTAGTAGTAGTATCAGCCGTAGCAGTAGCAGTGGTGCTACTGCCGGTTGTGGTGGTGGTTGTGGTAGTGGTAGTAGTAGTAGTAGTAGTAGTAGTAGTAGTAGTAGTAGTAGTAGTAGTAGTAGTAGTAGTAGTAGTAGTAGTAGTAGTAGTAGTAGTAGTAGTAGTAGTAGGTAGCGGCAGCAGCAGCAGCAGCAGCTGCAGTTCCGGTAGCAGCAGTAGCAGCAGTCTTTTACAAAGAGAGAAGCTCGTTGGCTATGAAATTATCGATTTTTAGGAGTCACCACGGGGTCATTAGGTGCGTATGTCTAGTCGATGAACTTTTGACTTCACCTGAGATGAACCTCGCGTCTACTACCTGCGGCTACATAAATGGCCGAACTAAAAATAAGTCTCCGATCATTCATAAATAACTTGTCTTCATCTGCCATGTGCATACGCGCATGCATGAATGAATACCACGGAGAAACACAACAGGAAATTAATTTGACGTGAAAAGAATTATTGACAAAAATACGCAGTCAAAGTATCAAGTATTGTGTTCGCTTGACGGCTACATGATGGTGGTTAAGATGTTAGATCACCATTACAGGCGTCTAGCAGCATAAGTTCTCAGTCAAATTAGTTTCAAATGTTTATTAAATTGTAAATTCATCAAAGACATACAGTCGGTACACTAGTGACGGGCTTTTCTGTTTTCGTGACGAAGATATACATGATTACGATTGTGACGTCCACTAGCTGATGACTTAATTGATTAGGACATCAAACACTGAGTGATAGAGCGAATCCCTCCATATTGCTAGACATCAACGAATGTTGCAATGATTGAAGCACGTAATCTCTGATTGCGTCAATGACAGATCGTCTACATCTTTGGTGGACGCGATCATTAGGGTGCGTTTTCATCAACACTGATTCCAGCAGCCAAGAGCAGATAAAATCTTGTACCAACATAACTTCCTACCACGAACAATAACCTGCCATAGGAGGTTGTTCTTGCTCCTGACCTTGACACCTTCAAGGCAGGACTAGAAGCCCACCACCACTAAATTGGCAACACGTCACTGTATATATGTATATAGCCTACAGCCATGGCACGTGTATACATGAACCATTTTGGAAAGCTCAAGCTTCTTGATCTGCACATGCCACCAACATAGTGATTTGTATCCTGTAGAGGACGTTTTAATTATCCAGTAGAAGTAGATGTCCACATCCTCGGCATATTCCATCTCTAACGGCATAACAAGTATGAACACTGGAGGTTTGGTCTTGTGGAATTTTCCCGCACTGAGTTCAATGCAGCAGCAACGTAACAGGTGAAAGGCGCAAGGGATAGACAATCTCACTGTGGGAAGCCGACCGATGTGTAAAATTATGCAAGGTTCACTGTACTCTCATATTGGTGTCTGCAAGTAGTAGTCTCACTAGTCGTAGCTCATCTTCATTGCAACTGGCCTGGCGTAATACATTTCGGATCTTTGAGCGTTTAATTGTGTGGATGGCTCGATACATAACAATGGCCATTTTGTGGAAATCCCAGTGTTTCGACATGGCTACTGAGACACGCATGCGTTGAGCGTATAATGTCTGCGCAGCTGCGTCCACGTTTAAAGCCACTTTGACATTACCAGGTGAATTCATCGATCTTGTCTCAGATGCGACATACAGGAACATTGAATATAATTTTCCGTATACTTTTGAGGAGCAAAATTGGCCGCATATTGACTTTGAATATTTCGTTGCTCATGCCATCATGTCCGGATGCATGTTCATTTTCAGGGCTGTGAGTGCCTTCTCAACGTCGGCTGTTCGCATTGGTTTTAGGGATAGTCTGGGGTCAACTGAAAACGGGAGAAAGGTCTCATCATCGTGGTCATTGATCTGATCCTTGACCCATTCTCGAAATGCATCGGGTTTTCCCTGGTTAGTCCCGATAAAGTGCCATGTTCAATAGAGTACAGCTCCGAAATAAGTTACCAGTAACACATCCAAAACACAAACAGTTAGTTAGAAATCCTGTGTTGAATATGTTGATGTCTTCCAATCCACTTATCTTCAAAAGGTTTAGCAGTGCGTTTTATTTTGTTTTGTAAGTTATTTCTGAGATGTACTGTTCTTGTCAGTCATATGAAAACGCCAACAACGTGTCATATCTCTCTATCAGGGCAAGCAGAGCAGACTACCTCAGATTAACAAGTTTGAATACGATTTCCTCGCTTCTGTCATTCTCTCAATGATCATATCATAGACATAAGCCTACACGAAGACAATTGTGAAAAGAGTTAATTGTTGCTGTACATCCCGTAGATTGCACGACCAGACCAAGTGACAAGAACCCGGACCATGTGACTAGAAACCGGACCATGTGACTAGAAACCGGACCCTGTGACTAGAAACCAGACCAGGTGACTAGAAACCGGACCATGTGACTAGAAACCAGACCATGTGACTAGAAACCAGACCATGTGACTAGAAACCAGACCAGGTGACTAGAAATCAGACCATGTGACTAGAAACCAGACCATGTGACTAGAAACCAGACCAGGTGACTAGAAACCATACCAGGTGACTAGAAACCGGTCCATGTGACTAAAAACCAGACCAGGCGACAAGAAACCGGACCATGTGACTAGAAACCGGACCATGTGACTAGAGACCGGAGCTGGTTACTAGAAACCAGACCAGGTGACTAGAAACCAGACCAGGTGACTAGAAACCGGACCTAGTGACTAGAAACCAGACCAGGTGACTAGAAACCAGACCAGGTGACTAGAAACCGGACCTAGTGACTAGAAACCGGACACAGTGACTAGAAACCAGACCAGGTGACTAGAAACCAGACCAGGTGACTAGAAACCAGACCAGGTGACTAGAAACCGGTCCATGTGACTAAAAACCAGACCAGGCGACAAGAAACCGGACCATGTGACTAGAAACCGGACCATGTGACTAGAGACCGGAGCTGGTTACTAGAAACCAGACCAGGTGACTAGAAACCAGACCAGGTGACTAGAACCCGGCCCAGGTGACTAGAAACCAGACCAGGTGACTAGAAACCAGACCAGGTGACTAGAAACCGGACCTAGTGACTAGAAACCGGACACAGTGACTAGAAACCAGACCAGGTGACTAGAAACCAGACCAGGTGACTAGAAACCGGACCTAGTGACTAGAGACCGGAGCTGGTTACGAGAGACCGGATCAAGTGACCAGAAACCGGACCAGGTGACTAGAAACCGGACATAGTGACTAGAAACCAGACCATGTGACTAGAAACCGGACACAGTGACTAGAAACCAGACCAGGTGACTAGAACCCGGCCCAGGTGACTAGAAACCAGACCAGGTGACTAGAAACCGAACCATGTGACTAGGAACCAGACCAGGTGACTAGAAACCGGACCTAGTGACTAGAGACCGGAGCTGGTTACGAGAGACCGGATCAAGTGACCAGAAACCGGACCAGGTGACTAGAAACCTGACCTAGTGACTAGACCGGAGCTGGTTACTAGAGACTAGATCAGGTGACCAGAAACCGGACCAGGTAACAAGAAACCGGACCAGGTAACAAGAAACCCAACCTGGTGACTAGAGACCAGACTTCGTGACCAGAGACTGAACCTGGTGACTAGAGAACAAACCTGGTGACTAGAGACTGATCCTGGTGACTAGAGAGCGGAGCTGTTGACTTGACACCGGAATATTTGCTGTTGCAACGCTATATTATACTAGAATATTTTAAGAAGATTGAAATGGCAACGCATATGAAAGTTTAACCTTTTTGAGAGTTTTGCTCTTAATGGTGTGTGAATTGATACAGATAGGAAGGAAAATAGAGATAGTGTTTATCAGTTTGAATGAAGAAGTTAGTATCAAAGGTCATGTAGTTTTCAAAAGTTTTCCGGGGTCCTGTGTGGTAGCTCTGAGTGCCCCAGGAAAGAGTTTCAGGAAAAACACACTGAGCCACCACCCTCCCCCTCATCCCCACCAACCCCGTGTTCGGCCCTATACAGTCAATTAAAGTGGTGGGCAGTGATATTCTGATTTCGTTGTAATGTATGCTATGTTATGATAACTCTCATAATAAGACAGTGATCTACTTTAAATTTCGTTACGAAATACAAATCTAACTCACAATGGTATTAGGCCTATAATGGTCTCAACTAGTCACGAATGTCGATATTCAGGTCAAAAGAAGACTATTTTGACAATTTGACACGAAAGTGGTAAGTTTTCAGCAAAATGTTCAAAGGATACGAAATATTTCGCTTTTTTGTTGCCGCATGATGCGGCCAGCACTGGACTAACTATTCAATGGGAAAATAATGCCCAAGCCATATATATATATATATATATATATATATATATATATATATATATATATATATATATATATATATATATATATATATATATATATATATATATATATATATATATATATATATATATATATTTATATATATATATATATATATATATATATATATATATATATATATATATATATATATATATATATATATATATATATATATATATATATATATATATATATATATATATATATATATATATATATATATATATATATATATATATATATATATATATATATATATATATATATATATATATATATATATATATATATATATATATATATATATATATATATATATATATATATAGAAGCAGAACTCTCAGAAAATATCAAATAATCTACCTGCGTCCTGTATATAAAATGTCACTGGATACAATCTCTTTTTGAAAAGACAATCTACATGCCGAATCTAAACACCGATGGTATTACCCAATGGGGAAACATAGCTTCAGAGAAGCATGGCCTAGAGACTGAACTATAAAGCCTTACTGGCTGGTGGTAACCTGTAGTATAATTAATACTCGCACACCAAGTCTGACCAATAGAAACAAACATAAGCAAATTCCAAAGCCTGAAAATGTTAAATAAAACAGTTTCAAAATCAAGTACATTAATATGACGCAGACTATATTTAAGCAGCCTATAGAGCAAATCAAAATTTAAAAAATGTAAATTGGATAAATCTTTGCTAATTAAACTGCCATTTGCAAACACCTAGTAGTATGACCGGAGTCAGAAAAATAGCACTACCATCTGGACGTTGTAGTTAAGTGAAATGCGTCCCCACCATCCTGGCTTACGCAAGCAGCTAAGACCTGTGTGTGTGTATAAATGACTCCAGACATACTCCTAAAACGTGGTTGTGAGAGCTGACCGTCCATTTAGAGACACGCAACCACAGAGGATATACCAACGACCACCCTCGTGTATTAGCATCTGAACATCATTTAGAGGCATACATCCACAGAGGATATTCCAATGATCACCCTCGTATGATAAGATCCGAACATCCATTTAGAGACAAGCGATACACGCTTTGCGATCACGGTTACTATAGCACAACTACATGCGACTCTAAGGCCAACAAAGCCAACCTGCTCCAGATTATTGGAGATGCCCGTGCAGAGCATTTTCAAAAGCCACTCCTCCATGAACACCCTTAAAGAAAGCACATGGCCGTCTTCAACTGAGTCAGTTGGGCGAGGAGATGACTGATAGCTTGCGAGCTAAGGCTGTAGCTACTATGATGGCAGACCATCTACTGGAATGCCTACCACCTCTAAGGGGAATCAGTAGGTGGATACTGAGGAGGCGGAAGTCTGAACCCTTAACCCAGAGTCCTTTCAAATTAACATTACGGTTAGGACTGTCACAGACCACTAGCCATTATTAGGTACAGGCCCACTCTCAGAATGGAGAAAGGGAATGGTGGCACTTGATACCTGCAAGGACAACATGTGTCTCTAGACATGTCTAGCAGTGTATCAGGGAGCGAGACCTGATAGAAGTACAGCTTGTGCACGAGTGCTACCCGAACAGCTCTACGAAATTAACATGGTTGGTGAAGACCTCACTCGATCATATGGATACGGTAGAGTTCTTTGCGATCTATGAGACAACTGAATATGGCATTTGGTACCTGACTCAGCAAACAGCACACTATCCAAATGTCATGACCGTCGTAGTGTACGACCACCATGGTTAGGTTCACAGTACGATAAGTGATCAGAACAAACTCTTACAGGGTCTTCTAAGCTGTTCAGAAAACTCAGCAAATCCTATCAGTACATTTACAAGATTAATCATCTGGAAACAACATATCTAGCTTAGCCACTTGATGGTTGCGCAGTTAAATAATGTCGTTGACAGGGGCGTTGAGAGCCGGGTCAACAACGCTTGGTGGTCTATCAATGATGGATGGACCTCTGAGGCAGGGAATGAGTGTCATAGTTAAAGACATGGGTGGGTGTGGGGTTCCAAGGGGCCTCCCTCGGTGAAATTCTTTAATTCGATGCTCTGAGACGCAATTTCCTGCATTCTGAGTGATAAAAATAACATCTTTATTTTGTTTTAAAATTATAGATATCTTCATTTTAAGGGCACTTAATGACACGTTGAAATTTTCAAGGCACCCAACCGGCTAACACTCACCTGACCTTGACCACCATGGTGGATCCACCTTTGTACTTTTATGTCGGGCCTAGCGCTGAGTCCTGTAGTATCGTGGCTGTAGACAGTACAGCCTATAGCCTAGGATAGGATAATGAGTACTGACATTGTGAAATTCTCTGGGCATGCTTAGGAAATATGCTGTTCAATATTTTAAAAGTAGGTTTAACAGACAATGTATGATGTATGATTACTGTATTCTGCGGCTGTAGTAGTAGAAACATCCTACAGCTGTCATCCGCCCTTCTACGCTTTTGCCCAATGTGTTTTGTCCTCAGCCGTAATTCTTACCTTCCTCAGGTCCATTCATGACTTGAGTGTACCGAGTCCTGCTTTCTTGAGGTCACCTCGTAGCACGCTTAGCAAATTTATGCAATGAAGTCCTCTCCTGGCTTTGTATTTGCTGGCTCCGAGTAGTGCGAGTTCTAAGGCTCTCTGTACTGGTGTCTCTTCTGGAATCCTTCGCACATGGCCAAACATGGACCATCTTTGCTGGACCTGAGGAAGCTAAGAATTGTGGCTGAGAACAAGACACAGTGTGCAAAAATGAAGAAGGGCTGATTGCAGCTGTAGGATGTTTCTACTACTACAGCCGCAAAATACAGTAATCATGCATCATACATCAAGGAGACAGGTGACACTTCAAGCCTTCTCTGGAGAAGGTAGAAAATTTCAGCTACAGGATGGATCCCACCTGGAAGCTAAATCAGAACATTTCAGCAGCACTAGCATGCTGAATCCAGCCATGAAGCTGAGCCGACAATAGCAGTGGGTGGGCAGACGCCTTTTCAGGGCCGAGGAACTTCAGGAGGAGCTTGAGGAACTTATTCAGAAGCTTGAGGAACTTCATGAGAAAGCTTGTGGAACTTCGTCAGAAGCTGGAGGAACTTCATGAGAAGCTTGAGGAACTTTGTCAGAAGCAAAAGTAGTAGTGGCGGAGTAGACGCTTTTTCAGAGTCGATGAACATCATGAGACGCTTAAGAAACTTCTTCAGAAGCTTGAGGAACTTCTCCAAAAGCGTGAGGAACGTCTTCCGAAGCTTGAGGAACTTCGTGAGAAGCTTAAAGAACTTCGTCAGAAGATTGAGGAGGTTGGTTAGCTTGAAACTTCACCCAATGAGGGTCTGACTGCATGACCTTCGTCGTCTGGAACTTCTCATGAAAGATTTATCTCAGCCATGATTTATGGGCATCTGGCTTGCGAACAGGTTTGATGAGGTACTCCTGGTAGCTCTTAGGGAATACTCTAAACGCTGCCTCATCTCTCTCTCTCTCACCCCCCCCCCCCTTTCATTGAAGGTGTGGTCAATGGCTTCCTTGTGACCCTCGGTACGCCCCTCCTGAGGACAGTGGCATGACCAGACCCGTGGCTCTCAGTTACTGTGGTCTTGATCTTCTCTCGGAAGTAATCTGCGGCTCCAGCCTGTAAAGAATCCAATCAGTGTGGATGTTGATGACACTGGCCCGCTTTCCTATGTCTAGTAGATCTTTGGGATCAACCTTAGCCTTCTGGAAAGCTAGAATAGCAGGACTCTGGGTCTGCCCTCGGCACTGTCAAACTTCTTAAAGGAGTTTCTTTCCACTACGAGTGGGTGTAACCCGTTCAATGGAAGCTAGTGGGGGAGCCAGACGACTTCAAACTTGTGGTGGCTGGGATCAACGTTCTCAGTGAGGTGCGCGATCTGGCTGATTGCTATCTCTATCAACAGAAAACAACGTCATATGCCCTACTCCACCTAACCAGTGGCCATGAGGATCTCGAGTTGGCACCCGATGGTCAGTATCGCCTCGGAGGTAGGTACATGCCGCCTAACCATGGAAACCAGTTCAGCTTTCAAGTTGGGAACTTGCTTGGGGAGCAAGCGGACACTCACTCAGTCGGCGTAACCATGATGTACTTCGGCTATAGCAAGGTTCACTTTTCGCAGAATGGAGGTATTCAGCGTAAAGGTGCATAGAGCATAACTCCCGCTGTTACCACTGCTCCAGCAGCAGCCACTACCATTAAGGCCTCCACGGTCTTCCGAGAAGCCGATGCCTCATAGTCGAGTGTTGAGATCTTTACAGCCCCTTTGTACTCGTCAAGACTCTCATCATCCTCTTTAATGTTTGGGGTGCCTTCAGCCCTTTGTTGCCATTGGTGTGCCTCCCTTTGGTGCATATGCTCGAGCGCCCTGTTGTACTCAAACCTCTCCTTAGACAGCTACTCCATCGCCTGGTTATGACATTTTCTCTCTACCTCTGCCCCATTATGGTCAGTGAAACTGACGCCCCAGTTCACCAATGCAAACACGCCTCCATTCAAGATGGCAGATTCCATTCTATAGCGGTATATATAGTGGGTTTAAAGCTCTCATATAGCTCTATGAACCTGAAGCTTTTGATGAGCACATCGATGAGGACTATGATGATGTCGATGATGACTATGACGAGGATGAGGACTATGATGACGATGACCATGATGAGGACTATGACGAAGATGCCAGTTGTGATGTCGTCGAGCCAGCATCCCGCCGACTAATCCACCAAGCCAAAGGGATCTATCATACCTATGTGAAGGGCTAGCAGCGGTCGGGGCTCTGGTTGCTTTGTTCATGACGAAGGCTGGTGAGTCCACAAGATCGCTGCCAACACTCCATAGAGGTGAGAAGATCTCGGAGGCTATTCCAGCCATCGCCTCAGGTGTAGGCACATTCTTTGGCGTTGCTGGTCCATGGCTCCAATATGTTGAGATACCACTTGCAGCCATCTGGGCTGCCGAACATTTAAGACGTGCTATATAGTATGATGTCTCTGTCCGACTTCATCAAGACCATTAAATGGCGAGGCTTAGTCGATAAGCTGCCCTTCTCTAAGTGCACTAGCACTGCAGAGATTAGACGACAGTGTTTCCAGGTATTCGAGGGGATGTTCAGCGATGGTTGTATCATTGTATGAATGATGGCCGTCTAGAGTTTGCCCAAGCAGTGCGAGGCAGAACAGGAGTCGATGTAGGCAATGAAATCTGCATGGGTCGTCAACCGACTCAGTCATCCTGACAGTCTCTCTTGAGGCTGTCTACTACTAACACGGTGACTACTACTATCATGAACCTCATCAGTTACTTGAGGCTGCACGCCTCAAGAGTCACAATATCACCCTGGAGACTGTCAGCCAGTGGGTCACCAGGCAGGCGATGAGGCAGATATACAGACCTCGTCCACGCCATATCAGGCGACCACACTTCGATGAGCCTGTTCCTAACTGGGTACACCAGGCAGATGCGCTGTTCTTTCCAGATGACAGAGTAGGACACAAGACCTACAAGTATGGCGTCATCATCGTCGATGCCGCCAGCAGGTACAAGGCTGCAGTACTACTCCCAGATAGGTCCACATGCCAGGGGGCAGCCGGGTTCCAGTGTCTATGAGGATCCAGAAAAGTCCCTTCAATGGCCAGAATTGCTGCAAGTTGATGAGGCTAAGGAGTTCCGAGGTGAGACTGTGCAAACACAGTGTGGCGACTAGGAGAGGAGAGGTAGGGCATCACCACGTTCAAACAATCATTGAGTGGTGGAATTGGACACTGGCAGAGAGACTGTTCCCACATCAGTATGCTCAGTAGATGGCAGCAGCGCGTGATCATTCCAGACTATGGGTGAGAGGTTTGCCCATGGTGGAGGAGAGATCCAATGCTGAGGTCACAGGCCTGATTGGGCATCATCCTACGGATGCGATCAGAGCCCCAACCGTTGCCAGTCACGGCTCCTGAGTAGCGGATGAAGAAGATGAGGCATACCTTCCGTCTGATGGAGTTGGTTTGGTACCTGTATGAGCCTGGTGAGCTGGAACGTGGTCGACGGCGTGCAACAGATCCTAACTGGTCGATAGATGTCCACAGACTCGACAGGTAAGTGGAGGCGGCTGAACAGCCTAAGCTGTACTACCTGGCACGCTTGGAGAGCAGTCATAGGCAGCCGTTTGTATGAGAGGAGCTTTAGATCATGCCTATAGACACTCAGCTTCCTCCACCTGGAGTGCTTACATCCTGACTGGACACCATCTGGTAACACATGTCACTTCTCATAGTAGGTGGAGACCAAGTTTTTCCTGCTCATTTGTTATCATGCCATGGATGCGCATGGGGAGACCTCCGTTTGTGGTTCTGTCCACTCCACCATAGAGGACAGATTTTGCCAAAACGAAATTATGACACTTCGGCTATTTACAATCTCTTTCCGAGACACGAAAACTTTGACGACTTTTAGTCTTTCACGGGAGATAATTCTGGCGAATATAGACTGATTTTCATCATCATCATCATCAATTTCGACTCATGAGGCCTGTGAAGGCCTTTTGTCGATCTTGGCAGTTTATGGTCTTCCTTCCGGTTATGGCAGGAATATGAGTTTCAATATATTACATATATACAAGTATCTACACAATTTATTTTCCGGTGTTGTTTTTGTTTCGCTTATCTCAAGTTAGATACTGCAAGGATTTTAGTAGTAGGCCTACAATGGGTTTATTGGGTGGATCAGATTACAATACATTACTGTGTACACCATTTTTGTAGGGGTAGATCTCATCATCTTAGCCTTGAGGCACACACAACCGGTCAGTCCCTACCAGCTTGTGCTTTCCCGATATTATAATGTTAGATGCACCGAAATAACAGAAACAATGAGTATAATACTATTGAATGATATGCATTACTCTGGCCCAGGATTCTGCTACTTTACTATGTACATATGTTTCCATACCATCAGGTATTCCTGTACACACACGAGTTGCACACGTCTGATTGCAGGTCGGATATACTATCCCTGGTTTTCAGTTTGCTTTTTACGTTGCTGTGGAATGCCTTATGGTTGGAAACAAAATCATGACACATTGTCTATCACTAATCTATTTTGCTAGAACTAAAATTACGATGTCATCACATAATACGACAACACCTTGGGTGGGGGTATAAAAAGTGGTTATGAACTGTGTAAGATCTGCGAGGGTAGCGCTTGAAAAGTGTGTATTGGAGATGGAATAGGCCGGGGGGGGGGGGGGGGTACAGAATATTGTTTGGACTTTTGTTAAATAATCAGATCAATATTTAGAATAGACTGTCTCTATATTCATCTGGCCAGCTCCAACAGCCTGAAGTTTGCATTGTCTCGCATGCATGGTGTGTATTTGCTAAACATTAACGAGACGATGTACATCATATGATCACACACCCCACACCCCGATACCCCAACCCAACCCCCATCCCTACAGCCCCAAACCACCCACCCCCACCTCGCGAACGGCAGCCAGTCACCTATTCATGAAACCCTGGTTGTCACAGGGATCGACCTATGTTCCAGACTACAACGACTGATAGTTTGCTCTCAACGCATGCATATAGAGACAGTCTCTGCATGGCGGTAGTTGACCAGATTCAACCTGCCCCTTCTTTGCTTTGAATAAGTGATAGCGTAGTTCATTCACATCCTGAACTGTTGATCTGGATGCATACAGGCGAGAAGTAAAACTTTGCAGATCAGTGAACAAGCTTTCAGACAACAACCACTCCTTGCCTAACTGAGAGAATGCATCCTGGTAGTGTGTTCTTTATAGGCAACTTTAAGGCATTGAGTACCCACAAGCCCCCCCCACCCCCCTCTCCCACCAAATGCACTCACTGTGTCACAGAATGAGTGCATTCCTGGTAACGCATCACATACATCAGTGCCAAGTGTTGCAGCCACTTTGTTGACATCAATAAATCGTTAATGACATTTTGTTCCACATTTGATAAACACGTTACTATGTATATTACAGTTCATAGCTACAGATATTATAAACATGTCTGTGTCTTCCGCAACAAGAATTACTGAGGTAGAGTCTTCGGCAGCATGTTTTGCATGCAGTAGCATGCAGGTGTCTGCCTCCTCGTGTGTACTCTGCAAATCCTCGACATTTGTGCAAACGTGACTTGTTAGTTTGAAGCATTTGTTTTCACACGTAACATACATCACTCTGTTTTGAAGCGTTGCCCTTAGCTGTGGTCTTTTCCAATCTTCTGTGAATTATTTGATGAGGTTAGTTTTGCTTGCTGAAGATGACAGGAGACACCTCCATTGTCTGATCCTGTGGCAAGCTGCAATGTTGCAGAATAGAACACCAGTATCTTCCCCATGACTCACTCGCTCTGCATTCTTTATAGACACATCTTTATGAACGTCAAAGACCACATCGATGCGATAAGTGTCTGATGTAAGGTGTAACACTCAGAGGAAGAGTTTCTGACAGCTCTACAAAGGTCATGTTTTCACAATTTACTTCTTGTACTAAATTTTATTCCATCAATGGTGTAAGCTGATGGCTGAGGTATTGACTGCGCTGAAGCAACATTCTTCTCAAGATGGCGTGCCAAAACAGCTTTGTTAGTCTTCTTCAATCTCCCATCACAGTTACTGAGTGACCATGGTAGTGGACCAAGAGGGTGAGCTAGGACCTTACACAAGTCCAGGTTTCTGCTAATGGCAATTAGCACCATTTGACCAAACAACTTGTGATCTGCTTTGAGAATTGATTCTTTGTTTGAGATTCGAGTCTTTGATTTCTTCTGTACATTTGTGAATGTTTTGAGCTGTAGCTTTGGAAGCCTGTCATGAAATTTCTGTGTTTGATGCTCTATTCTGTTCTTCCTGAAATTTCTTGTATGCAGCCTCTCCTACATTGCAGGCACTGAGAAGATCTACGACATCGAGCGGAACAGCAAATCCAGTAGAAATGCTGATCAGACCAGACATGTTACAATTAAATGAATTGACCCATTAATTATCTAAAGGCTCAAAAACTGCCTGGACATCTGCTTCATCTTTACATATGCGAGACCAAACCCTACTGGCTGTATCTCAGTTAACTGTCTCAGCTTTTTCAAGTAACTGCTTCTATACGCTGACGCAATGTAATATCTACTCACTGCAGCTTGTTTGAGGCTGAAACCTTTTGTTCCTCTAGCCGTTTGTGTGTGTCTTTGTTGATTGTTTCTTCAACTATTTGGTTCACTGGAATTCTACCATAAGGGTTATTCTCCCCGATTTGAACAGAAAATCGTCCATTTTGCAAATTGGATATGAATCTCTGGGTGACCTACTGGCAATCTAGTCATTTCTGTATAATACACGGAAAGGTAACGGCTGTAGCTATGCTTGTCATATACGAAGCACCAAGGTAGCAATGCACGTATAAAAGAAAGATGTAGCATCCAGTCTCCTTCTCTAGTAGATCTGATTAGGCTAAGTAGTACTTCTATCTACTATCAATATATGACATCCAAAACTGGCTAAGTTTTCCAGTATCAGAACGGAGGTATGAAAGGTATGTTTGGAGGATATTAAACATGAATACATGATGGGCTATGCAGAAACGCATCCATATTTGTTTCTGTAGTTGGCTGATGTAACTCGGCAATAAAAACCTTAGCATTTTCGACTGACTCTATTTCTGTTGACGTTCCTGAAGCCACTCGTAGAACCTTTCCAAATCAGTCTGTGGAGAGCTTCATATACTAAATTATGTAATCTGACTGCGTGATTGTATTTCTTGCCATCCATGACACTGTCAATGGATCCTTCAGTGATTATACCAGACTCCACTGTAAGATCTCAGAGGCCTGCATACTGGAATCGCTGGCCAATGGTGCCGAGGAGGTTACATACGGTGTGAAACACACCCATTCTAAGAACAATCGAATTAAATTTATCTTTATCTTTCCAAGTGATTTCAGCTGCCTTAGCATATAGAGCCTGATCGAACACACACACACCAATTCATTCAAATCAAGAATGTCCTTAATCTTAAGAACCTGAGTAAGAAGTTCATTTACTGTCTTCATCTCTGTTCCTGGTGCATTAATAGTTGGGAGCTGATGGTGTCCTGAGTCACATGTACCTGTTCCATTGTCATAATATTGAAACTTGTCCAGTCACTGATTCGTTGCTCTGCAGTATCTATTTGGCGTACTAAAGTCCAGATCATGTTCGTAAAATGTGCTATCTTAACAGCAGCATCACAGGTAACTGGTAGAGATATCATAGCAGGCGGTCTAATGTGATCGCCAGCATTGTAGGGCTGTAACATATATGGTGTTGGAGTGATGCTTCGCTTCTCATTAAGCACAGTGGTTGTTTCTTTGGGCATCTGAACTGTGTACACCGTTGGTTGTACCACCATACCATTGACACGATGAGATGGTCCACCTCCACTTAGAGCTTCCTCTAACCGGCCAATATTATCATATGCTAAAGTTGTTGGAACACGTGGGTGGCTATTAGATGGAAGTAAACTCTTTATGTTTAAATTGCACAGTTTCTACCGCTTCTAGTTTTTAATATGACACACAATGCCCGAAAAGATTGAGAATTTTAATCACTTTTACATTTCCTGTCAGTGTCTTTACGGCCCATAGAAGTTTGGCCCATGGAAGTTATGTTTAGTAGTTTTGAACACGCCTCCACCGACGGCATATATAAAATCCCGAGCAAGAGAGTTGATGATTCAATTTACACACGGGTTACTTTGCTTATCATGGTCACCGGATAGAAGCATCTTCAGAAATGTTCTGAGCGAAAATGGCAATTATTATTATCGTAAATTCCTCCTGTATAAAGGAGCACCTCCGGCTTGGAGTAAAGTGAGTTTTGTAGTCTGAATATGAACGTATATACACATATGTAGAGAGAACTTGTCCAAACTGCATGTATGTTAATGGTAATTGAGGTGTGTACATCAAGTCAGACTGTGTGCCCATGAACGCTTCTGTTCTCATTTTTAGATGTTGGTTGGTGGTCAGAGTCAATTATTTCTCATTGTCTGTCGTGTACTATGTACAGGTAACGCCGGATGATGTTTTCAGCTATTGCGAGGAAGCATTTGCTCAGCCCATGCAAGGGTTCAATAAGCAGCATTGCCATCTTTTCACTTGTTGTGACTAGGCATTTTGTCTGTTCTTGGAAGCTACTGCAAAGTGTTGACTGCAGCAATGAGAAATATTTCATCCTGACATCATGTAAGGTCACACAGTCTACTAGAAAGTGCGAGTATGTCTTATTAACAATCTGTGCAGTATCAGAGACAGTTTCTTTGTATTATTGCAATTTCTGCACCATTTGCATATAGTCTGATGCTAATTGTGTCCCAGTTAAGTTGTCAGAAATAATAAGATTTCCATTTTTATCTGGGAGAATCTCCAGACAACCTTTAAATTCGGTCTCTATTTTGCGACGAATATGGTCTCTGGTCTATCTTTTCACTTCCTTAATACCTAATTGGTTCATATACAGTTTTAGTTTGTCTTTTAGTTCAACCACTGTTACTACATGTGGTTATAAAATTAGCTATGTCCTAATATCTTTAAACAGCATTTGATAAGCATCATGTTCAGTATCTGTGTAAAATTTATCATCATTGTGCATGTCTGCTTTACTACTGTTTGGCTTACTGGTGGAGTATGTAGTGTAATCACGATAACATGTTTTATGGTAGTGAGCTTCAGCAGCCAGCAGAGCATGAGACGTGAAGGCTAATATCTTATTGTCCATCTTTAGTGTTGTAACACGTCGAATTGTTTCATCTGCACGAAGTTCACTGGCCTGAACAAGAGGTTCTCTTGTCTGTACGAGATAAATTTATGCGCTACTTTTGTTACAAAAAATGTAAAAAAAATTCACAAAATAGAACAGCACTGTGACCTACTTTTATAGAGGATTTCCATTGTTCGTCACTAGGAGAAACATATCCAGTGGTCTGATTTTTAGCTAGCAATATATCAAGTGATTTCTTGAGGGTGAATTTACTTCGACAATTACGATGGTAAGATATATTAGGAACATCAGTCTCTGATGATGATAACTGTAGTATACGATAGAATCACCTAATCAATGATGCTTTGCGTAGTGTACCCCATGATGATGGGTCTTTTAGATGTACGAGATTTGCAGTCAGAGATGCGGAAGAACATATAATGCAAGTGTGGCACTCGCTTGAATGAAGACGAGATCGCTTTGGTGGGGCTTCATCTTCTTCAGAAACCATTATTCATCTGCAAGACAGAAAATAATATTGTTTAATAACGCGGGTTTAATTAATGTGAAATATTTCACTTAAATAGCGCATGAGCAAGAGGCTCATATTTCACTTTTTGCTACTATCTCGGGGGGGGGGGGGGGGGGGGGGGCATAATCCTCATCATGTTTTTCTGATAGAGACAAATGAAATGCACAGTTTGGGGACAGGCGCACTTAAATGGGCAATAACCTTTGAACCATTCAAATCTATTCATATTCCATCAACTATCAATGTTTTAATCAAAATTCGCAAACTTTTTGTCATGTCTGTAAATCCTTAACATTTTTACCTTTGTTGACCTAGATATTGATAATCTGCTAGATATTGATAATCTGCTATATTAATCTGAAGGTCAGTGATTGGACATTCACTTCGACAGGTCATTTGTGGCTCTGTATGGAATGTTTCAAAAGGTATGCCAATTTAAGTACCCATCATGTGTCCCATGTCCCAAAATGGTGCTTTTAAATTGTCTCTGGAAATGGACTCACTATCAGTTTTTACTGAAGATAGCTTTTCGAAATTAATCGAACATGGGTGCCTTGGATTGATCTAAAGTGGTCTGCCATGAACAATAATAACCATTTCTGGCATATTTTACCATAAATAAACCTGCATTAGTTCACGATAGTGCCACCTGGCAAATTTTGGTTAGTACCTAAAACGTGACCTTTTGACCTCTCTTGACCTACTTCGTACTCTCAATACTCTTCGTATTGCCATAGGCAACCAAGAGGGCATTAATCCGCACATTTTGAGTGGCAAACCATTTATATACCATAATTGGTCCCAAAGTTATCGTTGATTTTGTTTCCCCTAACCCTAAAAAATTGTCACAGAATTAACATGGATGTCGTTATGTTTGAGGTGTGATAACGACTGAAAAGCTACAAGCTATGAAAGTCTACCGTGTACATTTATTGACTTTAGACAGTGGTCTATCAGAAAAACACCATGCGGATTAGTACCCCGAGATGGTAGTCTCGTCTGGCTTATGGACTAAAGTGAGACATCAGAGATGTCGAGGGAGCTTGCGTAAAAGTTCGCCCTCTTACTGGATGTTTTCTTCAGACTAATCGGGCTGGATTTAACCAAAACGAAGTAACCTGCTTCAGTTATTGCTTGGATAATAAGAAACCAGCTGCTTTAGTGTCTATGATATTATATTCCATAAATGTGGTCAATGAACCCAGGTTTGACTAAGTTTGACTACCGGTACACACATATTTTGTCACATCTGAGATTTAGTCACTATATGAAAACAGAAGACAGTATGCTTTGTTCATTGTGTTTTTAATAATAATAATAATAATAATAATAATAATAATAATGATAATAATAATAATAATAACTAGAGAACATTTACTGAAGTAACTGTAAATCTGCCTCTTCTTATATGAGCATTGGACATGTCTGGTGCTGATTCAGCAAAAACTCTAGGTGTGGTTGCAATTATGTTAGGTTTCACACTTCTAAAAGCATTGCACACGTTTGGTGCTGATTGAATAAAAACTCTATGTGTAGTCACAGCTCAAAGATCCATGCTGGAAATACCCATAGGTTTAGACTAAAAGGTCACCTTGACCCTAAGGATAAAATAACTTGTGTCTTCTAACCTGATCTTTGAAGTTGCATGATGAAAGGCAGGTAACTTATGCCAAACATGAAACCTGGAAAGCTCTACCCATGAATGACCTTGACCGCAAGGGGGGATATTAGAATATTCATTGGAATTTTTTTTAGATCTCTCAATGTTCTAGAATCTGGACAGGTGTGAAGAGAATCGGAAGAAAACTATAGGAGATAACAATGTTCCAATATTGCTCACATAGGTTTACTATGGGGAAATATGGCACCCAGAAGCTGATTTTCTCGAAAACTGTCGGTCACCAAATCATGTCAATATGAAAGTTCACCAAGTTTCAAGTCGATTGGAGAAAAACTCAGTTTGGTGGACATTTTTTGAAAAAAATTTGAAATTTTTTTTTCACCGCGAGTTCATTTTTGCAAAATAAATTTGGGGGTCATTTTCCCCCAAAAAGATTTTCCCCAAAAATTTTTTTAATTAGTTCCTTTCTGCAAAAAAATTTCAAAAATAATCAGCAGTGGTAATATCCTACCTAAGTATGGTAGTGATCTGATTAAAACTCTAGGTGTAGTAACACGTCAAACATTCATCTGAAATCCCCATACATTTCCTATGGGACATTTTTCCATGCTTTGGGGGTTCAAAGGTCTCGCGGCCATTTTGAAAAAAAAGATATTTCCAAAAACAAATCGTCAGTGGTAACATCCTAATCAAATATGGTAGTGATCCGTTCAAAAGTCTGGCTGTAGTAGTACTTCAAATATCAATTTTGAAAATTCCCATACATTTCATATGGGACTTTTTGCCCAGTCAAAGCTGGGTAGCTCGAACACTATTGGAAGGATCCAAAATAAAAGTAATAGCACACGATTCTAGGCTAAGTAGCAGAAGAAGACCAAGTTTGGAGTTGATTGGATGAAAACTGCAGGAGATGCGGTCCAAAGTTTTGGACGAAGAATAAAGAAAGAAAGAAAGAAAGAAAGAAAGATGAAAGAAAAAGAAAGAAGAAAGATCCTGAGTGATTTTAATAATCTGCGATTAGCATTGCAGAATAATAATAATAATAATAATAATAATAATAATAATAATAATAATAATAATAATAATAATAACTTCTATGGAATAATATAGATTGTGTTACATATAGACTCATAACACATACTTTGGCTCTTCCTCTAAAACATAGAAAGCTCAGAAACATATTGAGATTACAATGGATGAATACACTTCTTGCTATGCCCTGCCTATCTCTAGCTAAGCCCCGCCCATGCTTTACCCAGTTTGGGATCAATCGAACACTGAAGTCTCTGAAACTGATTTAACTGGATTCTGTTGCTGCATATGACAGCAACAGTGCCCAATCAAATTAGTTTCAAAATATTCAACAGAATCGTTATTTTAGCTGCATCATTCATTATGTATTTGATTGTGACATTAGCGTACATGTGACATAATTGATTATGATGTTATATACTTGATTGACAGATTGAAACATCAATTGCTCGACACATACTTGATTGACAGATTGGAACATCAATTACTCTACACATACTTGATTGACAGATTGGAACATCAATTTCTCTACACGTACAGAAACATTAGAGATTCATCAAACCTTCCCTATTATTAATTATGCTCAAATGGAGAATAATACATTGTTTATTTCCTAACATGGCTTGAATGGACAACACATACACACCACAAGATCTACCCTAACCTTAACTTAACCCTTGAAATATCAGTGTCACAATTTCAAAACAGCTTCAAGTTAAATCACTTTCCAAATAGTCAACAGAACATTTATTATTTCATAAAGTATTTGCCATTTCTTAAATGGTTAAAGTGTTAAGCAACCATCTGTATCACTAAAGACAGGTTGTCTTTGAATACAAGTAACAGGTCTTTTAGGTAGCCATTTAAAATAAGGTCTTGATCACTTGTCCAAAAGGATCACCCTCAGGAATCTCCAAGTGATAGGTCTCTCACATACTTTCTCCATCTTCTCTATTTCAATCACCACCACCCCCACCACCCCCCCCCCCACCCCACCACCACCAACAACCCCCTCGCCCCAAACCACCACCACCCCACACCCACCCAGCCACACCACACCTCGCTTCTAATCATATCTCTCTTATCATCCCCTCTCTCTCTCCATTCCTCCCATTGCTCGCCCTCCCATTCTTCCATCCTATGTCTGCCGCATATTACTCTCTCCATCTCCCCCACACCTCATTCTCTCTCTCCATCATTCACTCCTGCTCTCCCTCTCCCCCATATACCTGTCACTCACTTCATCCTATTTCCTTCACTCTTACACTATGTATTTATGAATCATGTAGACATGTAATGATGACAATGACAACCAGCTCTTAAAAATTAAAACTAGAACTATTTGTATTACCTTTATTGAACACGAGCCCATCAGACAACTACACATTTTATGTTATGTTAATTCAGTGACATCAATTCTAAGATGTGAAGCTCAGTCCCTCATGATAGACTAGTATACCAAGTTAGATAGAGACCTATGGATACGCTGAAACCAGGGGAGATGCTCTTCTGATGGTCAGATAAATATAAAGAGAAATAGAGATGCTCACATGTCCACTCCCCAATTCAACACACTCAAGGTAAATATAAAGCTAGGACAGGATTGAATAGATCTGTTAAGCGTGCTGAGAAGTGACCTCTAGAAAACAGGACGCTGTACATTCAGATCAAGAATGTATCTGAGGAAGCTAAAGACTTTGGCTGAAGAAAAGACACGGTGGTCAAAAGCGAAGGACTGATTGCAGCTGTAGGATGCTTCTACTACTACGGCGCCAGAATACATTTGGAAATAAGAATACAATTAGATTAGGCAAGATAATAGCTGATTATTGTAACAGTACAATTAATATATGTATTCAGTTAATAATAGTATTATATATGTAACGTAGTAGTATGTATACATATAATACGCTGCTACGTATACATAAAATATGCTGACAAATCTTTGAACAGCACAAACACAAGTTAGCAAATTCTAATCACAACTCAACAAGAGGTCCAAGGGGCCTGTGTCGCTCACCTGGAGCACCATCAATTTTTGTCAAAATTGTTGGTGGGTGGTTTTGCAGTCTTTTAAATGAGTTTGTGGACATTTTTGCAAGTGCAATATGGTCGCCAAACACACTACATTTTGATTGGCCCACGGCGCCCATGTTTTTTTGATGGATCAACTTCCCTTGAACAAATTTTAATGGCCCAAATTTCGGCCTGATCCCTTCAGCGGTTCTAGAGGAGTCATTTTCATGAAAACTAGGTCATCCAAGATTGTCGCCGAACCATTTGGTCAATCAAGTCATCTTGAACAAACTTGGCTTACCTCTTGGCCTAGATGAAGATTCCCCAAGTGGTTTCGGAGAAGATTTTTAGACATTTCCTGAAATCGGCCGAAATCCAAAATGGCCACTGGGCAAATTGGCCGATCGGGTTCATTTGAACAAACTTGGATCCTTATGCCCTAAGGATGTTTCTTGCCAAATATAATTGAAATCGGCCTGGAAGTTCTCGAGAAGACATTTTAAATTTCCTATTGCGTTAGCATGCGAGCTTTTGACGAGAAAATTATCCAAGATGGCCACCAAACTGTTTATCCGACAGTTTTGAAAATTGCAAATTTGAGCTTAGAATACCCAAAAACATATAGAGAATCAATTGTGGACTCAAAATTACATCAAATAAAAAAATCCAATATATCCGCCAAACACGCCACATTTTGATTGGCCCACGGCGGCCATGTTTTTTGCCGGAGCAACTTCCCTTGAACAAACTTTAATGGCCCTTAGTTCCTAATCATATCTCCCAAATTTCGGCATGATCCATTCAGTGGTTCTGGAGAAGAAGTCACTTTCAGGAAAACTAGGTCATCCAAGATGGCTGCCCAACCATTTGGTCAATCAAGTCGTCTTGAACAAACTTTGCTTTATGTCTTTGCCTAGACGAGGTTTCATAAGTTTTGAATCGATTCCCCAAGCCGTTTCGGGGAAGCAGATTTTTAAAGACATTTCCTAAAATCAGCTGAAATCCAAGATGGCCGCTGGTCAAATTAGCCGATCAGCTTCATTTGAAGAAACTTGGATCCCTAAACCCTAAGGATGCTTCTTGCCAAATATAATTTAAATCGGCCTAATAGTACACCAGAAGAAGACATTTTAAATTTCCCCTTGCTTTAGTATGGGCACCTTTGCCGGCAAAATAATCTAAGATGATCGCCAAACCATTTATCCGACAGTTTTGAAAATGGCAAATTTGAGATCAGAATACCCAAAAAACACATATAACACCAATTTCGGCCTCAAAACCCATCAAATAAAAAAATCCAATATGGCGGCCAAATACGCTATATTTTGATTGGCCCAGAGCGTCCATGTTTTCTGACGGTTCAACTTCCCTTGAACAAACTTTATTGGCCCTTAATCCCTAATCATATCTGCAAAATTTCGACCCAATCCAGTCAGCGGTTCTGGAGAAGTCGTTTTCGCTAAAACTAGGTCAACCAAGATGGCTGCCGAGCCATTTGACCAATCAAGTTCCCTTGAACAAACTTGGTTCAGCTCTTTCCCTAGATCATATTTCATGAGTTTTACATCAATCCCCATAACGGTTTCGGAGAAGATTTTTAAAGACGTTTCCTAAAATCAGCCGAAATCCAAGATGGCCAATGGCCAAATTGATCGATCGACCTCATTTGAACAAACTTGAATCCCTATGCCCTAAAGATGCTTCCTGTCAAATACAATCGAAATCGGCCCAGTGGTTCTTGAGAAGTCGTTTAAAGGAAAAGTTGATGGATGGATGGACAGATGACGGATGGACACACGACGGACGGTCGCCACGGCATAAGCTCACTTGGTCTTTCAGGCCCGGCGAGCTAATAATAAAAAAACATGCATAAATCCTGATTGTCAATGTAGCATATATATAATAACTGTTTTATATCACAGCATATAGTAACACATCATAGATGAATGACATACACAGTGAACTAGAACACTCATTGACAGACTGACACATTCATTGTTATATCCGCCAAGTAAATTGCAAAAGCTTAACAGACAGGAATAATCCAATAGCGAAGGAGTAAAAGATGAATGAAGCTTAAATGTTATTTAGTGAATAGATCCTAAATTTGATCCAATTTGGATTCAGGTTTTTAACCTGATTACGACTAAAGTATGGAAATCCTCTCAGCCTAAGATCATTTGTTGTGTTAAAATTCAACCAAATTGGACCAGCAGTTTTTTAGATACAGCTCCAGATACAGCATCGGATACACAAACACAGACAGTTAGACACAAATACAACACTCGCTTTCACATATGAACAGAGTGTAATAATGATACTAATACTATATAAGCTAACTCATGAGATTGGTAGGAGAAAAGCTAACAGTAATTAATTATACAATATAACTGGATAGTATATCTATGACTAGAAATGCAAAATAGTATACATTGATGACTATAACGTCATGATAGGAGAGTAACCGAAGTACTGAAGAGCATACTTGACGTAACAAATATGACTGTGCACATTCATGTCACATATAATACGTCAAGTTGATAAACAGGTGCACTTTTCTTGAGAATTTGAATTGAGACTACCAAATTCGAACTATTTTACAAAATTAACATAAAAACCAAAGTATATTGACTGTACTGTAGCTGTGATAGGCAAAGCCCTGATGGAGGCACCATGTCTAGCTAAGCTCCACCCATTTTAAAGACTGACCGTTTATTGACTGGATGGCATAGAGGAGGCGGTAGCGCAGGCAGTAACACGCTGAGCTGCAAAACCAGCGATCCTGGGACCACGTCAATCAGGGACTCGATAGACGTCAGCCAAAACAATAATGACTGAATGGCATTCACACAGACAAGCCACAGATGCAAAGATGTATTTACAACAATAATTATCTAATGATTATGCGCTCTACAGATGGTTATACATCTTCTTAAGCCTTCAATTGAAAATAATATAGAGGTGGTGATTAGGGGCATGGTGGAGTAGTGATAATACATTAACAATATAAGGTATTTATTAATAAGTAGAATAATATTGAAGAGAGATTCATAACAGACACACATTGTATTTAAAGCACATTAACTGTCGGCTGACTTTCTGTAGACAACATTGTAGATGGGGCTTAACTCTGGATGTGCTGAATATTTTGAAAACAATTTGACTGAAAGTTGTTGGTGGCTAATCCAGCAACAACTTTCAGTCAAATTGTTTTCAAAATATTCAGCAGGTACCGTTATTGCCCATTGACATTATTGTCTGTGGCTTGCATATTGTTCAGACAGCGAAGGCCATTAAAACAATGCCAATATGTAAATTCAATCATTAACAACCATTAATATATCTATATCTGTATAACATTACCCAATTACACTTTGTATATTCCTCATGTTTATGACATATTTAAATGATTGTGGATTATTCTGAAAACAATTTCACTGAGTCTTGTTGATGTTTACGGTAGCAACAACTTATTAAACTATTCTTAACATAAGCATCTGAATCATATTTTCATTAGCATGCCAATTACATTTTAGCATGAGAATTCAGAATGGAAAGGAGTAATAGTAATAGTGGTCATATGGTCATCCAATATAAACAAGAAATCATACATACAGATACAAATTTTACTTTAAAACTTCAACAACCATAGTCATATCCAATTAAATTTACAAAATATATATTTTATATACAGATATAACATTTAAATGACTTACAGTATGGCTCATAAATAAATTTATGTGTTTCCAAACCAGAAACATGTTAGTTCATATGAAATGTTCTGTTGAATATTTTGAACATAATTGGAATAATGCTGGTTACAATGTCTTTCAATTGAATTACTTGCAAAATATTCAACAGAAATATGTTAGCTTATTTCAGAGCTGTACTGTAATATTAGAAGTTGAAGTTAAACACTTAATCACTGAAATGTGAGTGTCTCAATATTAAGACAATTATACAGAAAGGTCTTGAATATTTGGAACTAATTTGACTGGGAGCTGTTGCTTCCTATGGCAGTAATAGCTCCCAGTCAAATTACTTTCAAAATATGCAACTAAATAACCACTACAGCATAAAGACTTTGTCATTTCTGGTCTGTAAAGGTTAACTCTGTAACACTCTTATCAGCCAAAAATGGCTTCTGTGGTGGGCTCGAGAAATGTCAATTTGCAGACTAAAAGAAGACTATTTTTTTTAATTTACCACTGGACTCACTGGCTCGATAATCGAGTCAGTTATTCCAGTGGTAAGGTTTCAAAACTAATCGCCTGTTGGTCTGCATATGGACATTTTCTATGAGAAATTTTAAATTTTCTTGAACAAATTCAAGGGTTCAAAGGTTAAAGAGTTAGTCAATTCTGATCTGAATTCCCAGAATGAAGTTAAGTCGTAATCAGCTGAATATTTTAAAAACAACATTGACGGCTGCTGCTCTCGTAGGCAGCAGAATCTGTCAGTAAAATTATTTTTAACATAATTAATAGAATATTCCCTATACAATTAATTTGCGCATAGAATGAAATGTGTCCAAATATATACACACTTCAAATCTGTATGGCACTTAGCTTGTGACTATCAAACACATGGGTCATGGGCACTGTTTGGCGGGACGGACTCCTTGCAACATTAGTCACATAAAAGTTATGCAACTGTAAATCATTTAGTTATCACATTAAATATACTGTATGTCTTTAAAAATAAACTTTCAAATATTTAAATGGCAATAATTCAAATAGTTAGTTTACATTAAATATGAATATTAAGATATACGATATAAGTTGAATGTGCACAAAAGTGAACATTTAAAAAATAAATTCACAAATCCCTCAAACCAAACAAGCACTGAAATGCAATGTAATCACTATTAAGCCTTAGAACCGTAGGTCAGACATGGAAAAAACCCATTTACATTGTACAAAATATTCTGTTGAATATTTTGAATCTAAGTTGATTCAAAGTGGTTGATGCAACAGTAACAGTTTCCAGTAAAATTCGTTACAAAATTAGTTTCATAAAATTCACCTTTATGAATAGCAAGAGACTTGCATATTGAGTGTTAGTAAGTATAGAACAGGCTTTTACATATTGTCTGTGGCAAGATATTCGCAAAGCAGATTGTAAAATATTTTTATAAAAATGGATTCTCAATTCATTGCATGGAAAATTGGAAAATGGATAAATTTGCCTAAATGTCACTAACAGTAGAAACATGGTACATGATGGAGAAGCTTGAATAAGGCTGAATATAATAATCTTGTGTTAAGGCTTTCATACATGAGAGATAATCTTGTGTTAAGGCTTTCATACACGAGAGATAATCTTGTGTTAAGGCTTTCATACACGAGAGATAATCTTGCGTTACGGCTTTCATACATGAGAGATAATCTTGCGTTACGGCTTTCATACACGAGAGATAATCTTGTGTTACGGCTTTCATACACGAGAGATAATCTTGTGTTAAGGCTTTCATACACGAGAGATAATCTTGTGTTAAGGCTTTCATACACGAGAGATAATCTTGTGTTACGGCTTTCATACACGAGAGATAATCTTGTGTTAAGGCTTTCATACACGAGAGATAATCTTGTGTTAAGGCTTTCATACATGAGAGATAATCTTGTGTTAAGGCTTTCATACATGAGAGATAATCTTGTGTTAAGGCTTTCATACATGAGAGATAATCTTGTGTTAAGGCTTTCATACATGAGAGATAATCTTGTGTTATGGCTTTCATACACGAGAGATAATCTTGTGTTAAGGCTTTCATACACGAGAGATAATCTTGTGTTAAGGCTTTCATACACGAGAGATAATCTTGTGTTACGGCTTTCATACATGAGAGATAATCTTGTGTTATGGCTTTCATACATGAGAGATAATCTTGTGTTAAGGCTTTCATACATGAGAGATAATCTTGTGTTACGGCTTTCATACATGAGAGATAATCTTGTGTTAAGGCTTTCATACACGAGAGATAATCTTGTGTTAAGGCTTTCATACACGAGAGATAATCTTGTGTTACGGCTTTCATACACGAGAGATAATCTTGTGTTAAGGCTTTCATACACGAGAGATAATCTTGTGTTAAGGCTTTCATACACGAGAGATAATCTTGTGTTAAGGCTTTCATACACGAGAGATAATCTTGTGTTACGGCTTTCATACATGAGAGATAATCTTGTGTTACGGCTTTCATACACGAGAGATAATCTTGTGTTAAGGCTTTCATACACGAGAGATAATCTTGTGTTAAGGCTTTCATACACGAGAGATAATCTTGTGTTAAGGCTTTCATACACGAGAGATAATCTTGTGTTAAGGCTTTCATACACGAGAGATAATCTTGTGTTAAGGCTTTCATACACGAGAGATAATCTTGTGTTACGGCTTTCATACACGAGAGATAATCTTGTGTTACGGCTTTCATACACGAGAGATAATCTTGTGTTACGGCTTTCATACACGAGAGATAATCTTGTGTTAAGGCTTTCATACACGAGAGATAATCTTGTGTTATGGCTTTCATACACGAGAGATAATCTTGTGTTAAGGCTTTCATACACGAGAGATAATCTTGTGTTAAGGCTTTCATACACGAGAGATAATCTTGTGTTACGGCTTTCATACATGAGAGATAATCTTGTGTTATGGCTTTCATACATGAGAGATAATCTTGTGTTAAGGCTTTCATACATGAGAGATAATCTTGTGTTACGGCTTTCATACACGAGAGATAATCTTGTGTTAAGGCTTTCATACACGAGAGATAATCTTGTGTTAAGGCTTTCATACACGAGAGATAATCTTGTGTTACGGCTTTCATACACGAGAGATAATCTTGTGTTAAGGCTTTCATACACGAGAGATAATCTTGTGTTAAGGCTTTCATACACGAGAGATAATCTTGTGTTAAGGCTTTCATACACGAGAGATAATCTTGTGTTACGGCTTTCATACACGAGAGATAATCTTGTGTTACGGCTTTCATACACGAGAGATAATCTTGTGTTAAGGCTTTCATACACGAGAGATAATCTTGTGTTAAGGCTTTCATACACGAGAGATAATCTTGTGTTAAGGCTTTCATACACGAGAGATAATCTTGTGTTAAGGCTTTCATACACGAGAGATAATCTTGTGTTAAGGCTTTCATACACGAGAGATAATCTTGTGTTACGGCTTTCATACACGAGAGATAATCTTGTGTTACGGCTTTCATACACGAGAGATAATCTTGTGTTAAGGCTTTCATACACGAGAGATAATCTTGTGTTAAGGCTTTCATACACGAGAGATAATCTTGTGTTAAGGCTTTCATACACGAGAGATAATCTTGTGTTAAGGCTTTCATACATGAGAGATAATCTTGTGTTACGGCTTTCATACACGAGAGATAATCTTGTGTTAAGGCTTTCATACACGAGAGATAATCTTGTGTTAAGGCTTTCATACACGAGAGATAATCTTGTGTTAAGGCTTTCATACACGAGAGATAATCTTGTGTTAAGGCTTTCATACATGAGAGATAATCTTGTGTTAAGGCTTTCATACATGAGAGATAATCTTGTGTTAAGGCTTTCATACATGAGAGATAATCTTGTGTTAAGGCTTTCATACATGAGAGATAATCTTGTGTTAAGGCTTTCATACACGAGAGATAATCTTGTGTTAAGGCTTTCATACACGAGAGATAATCTTGTGTTAAGGCTTTCATACACGAGAGATAATCTTGTGTTACGGCTTTCATACACGAGAGATAATCTTGTGTTAAGGCTTTCATACACGAGAGATAATCTTGTGTTAAGGCTTTCATACACGAGAGATAATCTTGTGTTAAGGCTTTCATACACGAGAGATAATCTTGTGTTAAGGCTTTCATACACGAGAGATAATCTTGTGTTAAGGCTTTCATACACGAGAGATAATCTTGTGTTAAGGCTTTCATACACGAGAGATAATCTTGTGTTAAGGCTTTCATACATGAGAGATAATCTTGTGTTACGGCTTTCATACACGAGAGATAATCTTGTGTTAAGGCTTTCATACACGAGAGATAATCTTGTGTTAAGGCTTTCATACACGAGAGATAATCTTGTGTTAAGGCTTTCATACACGAGAGATAATCTTGTGTTAAGGCTTTCATACACGAGAGATAATCTTGTGTTAAGGCTTTCATACACGAGAGATAATCTTGTGTTAAGGCTTTCATACACGAGAGATAATCTTGTGTTAAGGCTTTCATACACGAGAGATAATCTTGTGTTACGGCTTTCATACACGAGAGATAATCTTGTGTTACGGCTTTCATACACGAGAGATAATCTTGTGTTACGGCTTTCATACACGAGAGATAATCTTGTGTTACGGCTTTCATACACGAGAGATAATCTTGTGTTACGGCTTTCATACACGAGAGATAATCTTGTGTTACGGCTTTCATACATGAGAGATAATCTTGTGTTAAGGCTTTCATACATGAGAGATAATCTTGTGTTACGGCTTTCATACATGAGAGATAATCTTGTGTTACGGCTTTCATACATGAGAGATAATCTTGTGTTAAGGCTTTCATACATGAGAGATAATCTTGTGTTACGGCTTTCATACATGAGAGATAATCTTGTGTTACGGCTTTCATACATGAGAGATAATCTTGTGTTAAGGCTTTCATACATGAGAGATAATCTTGTGTTACGGCTTTCATACATGAGAGATAATCTTGTGTTAAGGCTTTCATACATGAGAGATAATCTTGTGTTACGGCTTTCATACATGAGAGATAATCTTGTGTTAAGGCTTTCATACATGAGAGATAATCTTGTGTTAAGGCTTTCATACATGAGAGATAATCTTGTGTTACGGCTTTCATACACGAGAGATAATCTTGTGTTAAGGCTTTCATACACGAGAGATAATCTTGTGTTAAGGCTTTCATACACGAGAGATAATCTTGTGTTAAGGCTTTCATACATGAGAGATAATCTTGTGTTAAGGCTTTCATACACGAGAGATAATCTTGTGTTAAGGCTTTCATACACGAGAGATAATCTTGTGTTAAGGCTTTCATACACGAGAGATAATCTTGTGTTAAGGCTTTCATACATGAGAGATAATCTTGTGTTAAGGCTTTCATACACGAGAGATAATCTTGTGTTAAGGCTTTCATACACGAGAGATAATCTTGTGTTAATGCTTTCATACACGAGAGATAATCTTGTGTTACGGCTTTCATACATGAGAGATAATCTTGTGTTAAGGCTTTCATACATGAGAGATAATCTTGTGTTAAGGCTTTCATACACGAGAGATAATCTTGTGTTAAGGCTTTCATACATGAGAGATAATCTTGTGTTACGGCTTTCATACATGAGAGATAATCTTGTGTTAAGGCTTTCATACAGGAGAGATAATCTTGTGTTAAGGCTTTCATACATGAGAGATAATCTTGTGTTAAGGCTTTCATACAGGAGAGATAATCTTGTGTTAAGGCTTTCATACACGAGAGATAATCTTGTGTTAAGGCTTTCATACACGAGAGATAATCTTGTGTTAAGGCTTTCATACACGAGAGATAATCTTGTGTTACGGCTTTCATACATGAGAGATAATCTTGTGTTAAGGCTTTCATACATGAGAGATAATCTTGTGTTAAGGCTTTCATACACGAGAGATAATCTTGTGTTAAGGCTTTCATACATGAGAGATAATCTTGTGTTACGGCTTTCATACATGAGAGATAATCTTGTGTTAAGGCTTTCATACAGGAGAGATAATCTTGTGTTAAGGCTTTCATACATGAGAGATAATCTTGTGTTAAGGCTTTCATACAGGAGAGATAATCTTGTGTTAAGGCTTTCATACACGAGAGATAATCTTGTGTTAAGGCTTTCATACACGAGAGATAATCTTGTGTTAAGGCTTTCATACACGAGAGATAATCTTGTGTTAAGGCTTTCATACATGAGAGATAATCTTGTGTTAAGGCTTTCATACATGAGAGATAATCTTGTGTTAAGGCTTTCATACACGAGAGATAATCTTGTGTTAAGGCTTTCATACATGAGAGATAATCTTGTGTTACGGCTTTCATACATGAGAGATAATCTTGTGTTAAGGCTTTCATACATGAGAGATAATCTTGTATTAAGGCTTTCATACATGAGAGATAATCTTGTGTTACGGCTTTCATACATGAGAGATAATCTTGTGTTAAGGCTTTCATACATGAGAGATAATCTTGTGTTACGGCTTTCATACACGAGAGATAATCTTGTGTTAAGGCTTTCATACACGAGAGATAATCTTGTGTTACGGCTTTCATACACGAGAGATAATCTTGTGTTACGGCTTTCATACACGAGAGATAATCTTGTGTTAAGGCTTTCATACACGAGAGATAATCTTGTGTTAAGGCTTTCATACATGAGAGATAATCTTGTGTTAAGGCTTTCATACACGAGAGATAATCTTGTGTTACGGCTTTCATACATGAGAGATAATCTTGTGTTACGGCTTTCATACACGAGAGATAATCTTGTGTTACGGCTTTCATACATGAGAGATAATCTTGTGTTAAGGCTTTCATACATGAGAGATAATCTTGTGTTAAGGCTTTCATACATGAGAGATAATCTTGTGTTACGGCTTTCATACATGAGAGATAATCTTGTGTTAAGGCTTTCATACATGAGAGATAATCTTGTGTTAAGGCTTTCATACATGAGAGATAATCTTGTGTTAAGGCTTTCATACACAAGAGATAATCTTGTGTTAAGGCTTTCATACATGAGAGATAATCTTCAATAAGACTACTTTTATATGGTCTTAACTCTGGATATGCTGAATATTTTGAAAAGAATTTTACTGAAAGGTGATGATAGCTAAGCAACCAACAACTGCCAGTCAAATTGTTATCAAAATACTCAACAGGTCCAGAGTTAATGACCATTGAAATGATTGTCTGGTGGCGTTCAGCAGTCAGAGAGTTAAGCGCATCACATGCTGCAGACAGTGGCAAGTTGCATATATTAACCCTTTAACACCTATATCAGCCAAAAATGGCTTCTGCAGTGGTCTTGAGAAATCTCCATTTGCAGACCAAAATAAGACTATTTTTTTTAATTTAACACTGGAATGACTGGCTCGGTGATCGAGCCAGTCATTCCAGTGGTAAATTTTAAACAATAGTCTTCGCTTAGTCTGCAAATGGACATTTTATGTGAGAAAATTGAAATAATAAATTCGAGGGTTAAATGGTTATATTAACATGGGCACCTGATTCTATTTATCACAGAACTATCAGCTTTCGTGAAAGCATTCATTCTCATACTATCTTGAAGCCTGTGCTGGTCAAGATTGGTTACAAAAAGAATTTGCTGAGTGAATGTTCATATGCAGGCTAAGAGGATATTTTTCAAATCTTTCAACTGGAAACTGGCTCGGTTATCGAGCCAGTCATTCAGGTTGTCAAATTTCGAAAATAGCTTTCTCTTGGCCTACAAAGTGACATTTCTCAAGACAATTGTTGAGGCCAGTTTTGGCCGAGTGAACCATTAGGGGGTTAAATTAATGTTTTTAAGTCAATGCCTGACCTATGCCTGACCTATGCCTGACCTATGCCTGACCTATGCCTGACCTATGCCTGACCTATGCCTGACCTATGCCTATACCTAAAGGGCCTATGGCAAGAATATAGCGTCTGGTTAAAATACATTCTGTTAATCAATATCCAGTTCTAGAAGACATTATTATAGGCCACAAGTCATGTCAATATATACACAGGATGTAATTGCATTGAACAACCAAACACTTATCTAGTGACAACCCTTTCACCGATGCATTCCTCATATCACATTTTCAAGGAAACCATACAGTAAACTGCTGAATATTTCAAAATTATTTTGACTGGAAGACATCGCTTCCTTATACAGCAACAGCCTAATTTCAAAATAATCAACAAAATAAGAAAGATATTGTAATGAATTTACCTTTTCAGGGATTTGTCGCTGAAAGGGTTAAGTAATAGACCAAGACTTATAAAACTAGAGGTTTTCAAATCAATTAGTGATAAACTGAATGTTATATCAAACAGCATAATGGATGCATTATGAAAACTCTATGATATATCACTTGCCTAAGACGACAAAAATTTGCAGTTACAATAATTACTGACACCACCCCTGTCTGTCTGTCTGTCTGTTTGCTTCGATACTTTGCTACTGGAACGATAAGGTGGAAAATGAGTTTATCAAAATTGTTCTTTGAAATAGATTAGTTTCATGAGAAATAATTATTATATTTAAATCAAGAAGCAGTACAATAAAAATTTGTTCTACATGGATAAGTTGTATTGTGGCAATATGACTAGACGGCAAAATAAAGTATATATATCACAATCTAATTAAAATAGATCCCTTAATTTACTGTATAAAAGAAGTTTTTAGAAGACTACATTGGCTTGAGACATCTGATCAAGTAATTGTAAATTTGAAAATAACAAGGCCACAATTATTCAATTTTAATACAATACTTTTTCACTTTACTAAATAGATATATTGTGATGACATGACTAGATCAGAGAATAAGGCATAAATATTTAAATTTAATACAAATTGTTCAATTCGCTGTGTAAAATTATGGTGACATCAGGCAAAATTAGCTGTAGACAAATCATATCATTGTAACATGGAAGCTAACAAAGGCAGAAAATCACAACTATGGTAGGATGTATCAATTAGCTTCCCATGTGGGGAGTGGCTTTTCTATTTGATTATCAATGCATTCAGAACATGCATGAACGATTTCAAGTTTTTCAATTTTTGAAGAAAAATTGAAATTGGAAGAAATTGACTAATTTGATATAATATTGCAGTCCATGTTTCTAGAGTATAATAAATTGAATATGTCATCCCTATTCTGCTATTAACCCTTTAACACTCATATCAGCCAAAAACGGCCTCTGCAGTGGTCTTGAGAAGTGTCCATTTGAGGACCAAAAGAAGAATATTTTTTTTAATTTACCACAGGAATGACTGGCTCGATATCTGAGCCAGTCATTCCAGTGGTAAACTTTCAAAAATAGTCATCTCTTGGTCTGCAAATGGACATTTTCTAGGACTCTTGAATAAATTCGAGAGTTAAAGGGTTAATAGACACTAGTGATTGTAATTACTGGCTTCCTTATATCGGCTTCATCTACCTGTTGAAAGGACCAGCTGACTTATGAAAGATAAGATCTACCTGTTGAAAGGACCAGCTGACTTATGAAAGATAAGATCTACCTGTTGAAAGGACCAGCTGACTTATGAAAGATAAGATCTACCTGTTGAAAGGACCAGCTGACTTATGAAAGATAAGATCTACCTGTTGAAAGGACCAGCTGACTTATGAAAGATAAGATCTACCTGTTGAAAGGACCAGCTGACTTATGAAAGATAAGATCTACCTGTTGAAAGGACCAACTGACTTATGAGACATAAGATCTACCTGTTTAAAGGATCAGCTGACTTATGAAAGATAAGCCAGCTACCTGTTGAAAGGACCAGCTGACTTATGAAAGATAAGCCAGCTACCTGTTGAAAGGACCAGCTGACTTATGAAAGATAAGCCAGCCACCTGTTGAAAGGACCAGCTGACTTATGAAAGATAAGCCAGCTACCTGTTGAAAGGACCAGCTGACTTATAAAAGATAAGCCAGCTACCTGTTGAAAGGACCAGCTGACTTATGAAAGATAAGCCAGCTACCTGTTGAAAGGACCAGCTGACTTATGAAAGATAAGCCAGCTACCTGTTGAAAGTACCAGCTGACTTATGAAAGATAAGCCAGCTACCTGTTGAAAGGACCAGCTGACTTATGAAAGATAAGCCAGCTACCTGTTGAAAGTACCAGCTGACTTATGAAAGATAAGCCAGCCACCTGTTGAAAGGACCAGCTGACTTATGAAAGATAAGCCAGCTACCTGTTGAAAGGACCAGCTGACTTATGAAAGATAAGCCAGCTACCTGTTGAAAGGACCAGCTGACTTATGAAAGATAAGCCAGCTACCTGTTGAAAGGACCAGCTGACTTATGAAAGATAAGCCAGCTACCTGTTGAAAGGACCAGCTGACTTATAAAAGATAAGCCAGCTACCTGTTGAAAGGACCAGCTGACTTATGAAAGATAAGCCAGCTACCTGTTGAAAGGACCAGCTGACTTATGAAAGATAAGCCAGCTACCTGTTGAAAGTACCAGCTGACTTATGAAAGATAAGCCAGCTACCTGTTGAAAGGACCAGCTGACTTATGAAAGATAAGCCAGCTACCTGTTGAAAGTACCAGCTGACTTATGAAAGATAAGCCAGCCACCTGTTGAAAGGACCAGCTGACTTATGAAAGATAAGCCAGCTACCTGTTGAAAGGACCAGCTGACTTATGAAAGATAAGCCAGCTACCTGTTGAAAGGATCAGCTGACTTATGAAAGATAAGCCAGCTACATGTTGAAAGGACCAGCTGACTTATGAAAGATAAGCCAGCTACCTGTTGAAAGGAGCAGCTGACTTATGAAAGATAAGCCCGCTACCTGTTGAAAGGACCAGCTGACTTATGAAAGATAAGCCAGCTACCTGTTGAAAGGAGCAGCTGACTTATGAAAGATAAGCCAGCTACCTGTTGAAAGGACCAGCTGACTTATGAAAGATAAGCCAGCTACCTGTTGAAAGGAGCAGCTGACTTATGAAAGATAAGCCAGCTACCTGTTGAAAGGAGCAGCTGACTTATGAAAGATAAGCCAGCTACCTGTAAAAAGGAGCAGCTGACTTATGAAAGATAAGCCAGCTACCTGTTGAAAGCTGACTTATGAAAGATAAGCTAGCTACCTGTTGAAAGGAGCAGCTGACTTATGAAAGATAAGATCTACCTGTTGAAAGGAGCAGCTGACTTATGAGACATATAATCTACCTGTTGAAAGCTGACTTATGAAAGATAAGCTAGCTACCTGTTGAAAGCTGACTTATGAAAGCTAAGCCAGCTACCTGTTGAAAGCTGACTTATGAAAGATAAGCCAGCTACCTGTTGAAAGGACCAGCTGACTTATGAAAGATAAGCCAGCTACCTGTTGAAAGGAGCAACTGACTTATGTAAGATAAGCCAGCTACATGTTGAAAGGAGCAGCTGACTTATGAAAGATAAGCCAGCTACCTGTTGAAAGGAGCAGCTGACTTATGAAAGATAAGCCAGCTACCTGTTGAAAGCTGACTTATGAAAGATAAGCTAGCTACCTGTTGAAAGGAGCAGCTTACTTATGAAAGATAAGATCTACCTGTTGAAAGGAGCAGCTGACTTATGAGACATATAATCTACCTGTTGAAAGCTGACTTATGAAAGATAAGCCAGCTACCTGTTGAAAGCTGACTTATGAAAGATAAGCCAGCTACCTGTTGAAAGCTGACTTATGAAAGATAAGCCAGCTACCTGTTGAAAGCTGACTTATGAAAGATAAGCCAGCTACCTGTTGAAAGCTGACTTATGAAAGATAAGCCAGCTACCTGTTGAAAGCTGACTTATGAAAGATAAGCTAGCTACCTGTTGAAAGCTGACTTATGAAAGATAAGCTAGCTACCTGTTGAAAGCTGACTTATGAAAGATAAGCTAGCTACCTGTTGAAAGCTGACTTATGAAAGATAAGCTAGCTACCTGTTGAAAGGAGCAGCTGACTTATGAGACATAAGATCTACCTGTTGAAAGGAGCAGCTGACTTATGAGACATAAGATCTACCTGTTGAAAGGTGCAGCTGACTTATGAGACATAAGATCTACCTGTTGAAAGGAGCAGCTGACTTATGAGACATAAGATCTACCTGTTGAAAGGAGAAGCTGACTTATGAGACATAAGATCTACCTGTTGAAAGGAGCAGCTGACTTATGAGACATAAGAGCTACCTGTTGAAAGGAGCAGCTGACTTATGAAAGATAAGCTAGCTACCTGTTGAAAGGAGCAGCTGACTTATGAAAGATAAGCTAGCTACCTGTTGAAAGCTGACTTATGAAAGCTACTACTGAATATGATTTGTAATAACACTTTAATATTCAAACCGGACAAAAACAGCTTCTGCAGTGGTCGTGGAAAATATCCATTTGCAGAACAACAGAAAACTATTTTGAAAATGTATCACTGGTATGACTAGCCAGTCCAGTCATTCCAGTGATTATTTCCAAAAATAGTCTTCTCTTCATCTGCAAATTGACATTTTCTATGAGGAAATTAAGTTTTCTTGAACAAAGGGTGAAGGGTGTTGACAGTAGGCCCTACAGAAGCTCACTGGTCCAGTCCGAGGTGGTCCCTTAGATAGGTGTGACATAACACATAACCCTTTAACAATCACCTACCAGAAAAAAACATTCATTATGACGTTTGGGATATTCTATTGAATAGTTTGAAACTAATTTAACTGGGAGCTGTTGCTGCCTCGGGCAGTAACAGATTCCATTCAAATTTATTTCAAAATATTTAACAGTTTATCTAGTATAGAGTCGACTTGAAATTGAGATCCTGAAATCACAATGGTTAGTGTTAAACAGATTTATAGGATACCCATATACTGCTCAGAAATGTTATCTTAATGAATGTCCAGGATAGTAACTTTTTCATCTACACAGATGTCACAGTTCTGTCTCTAGCTGACGCTAATCTTGCTTTCTCTAACTCTGCCCTTATTGCTTGAATAAGCGGCTGAGGTGAGACTCCTGGCTGCAAACTTTCATTAATGAGGTCTATCTCATCAACATTATGCAAATCTTCCTGTGTTTTCCTGTGCCTCAGATTTACTGCTTCAGGTACCTCTCTATTGTGCCCTCTGCTACCAAATTCACGCATTTCAACAGAATTTGGAATACTGGTAGATGGTATTGGACTACGACCTGTTTCTATCCCGGATAAATACAACCAGCTCGAACCAGAGTCATTCATTCTAGAAGTGTCATGGTTATCATTTTGGTATCTTGGTTCTGATTGGATACTAATGCCACTAACACTGCCCGTGATTGGTTCACCTGGTATCCGCAGTCGACTAATATTAGAGACAGATGATTCATTATCTACCCTCTCAGCATCATCCGACCAAGCATGTTTCTGTTGTGGTGGATATCCTGATTGGTCGATTCCGTTTTGTACCACATATTGTGATTGCCTAGCATGAGAAGCTCCTGTCTGATCAGCGGGCCATGCATGTCGAGCAGCAGTGTTGTGTCGAGGAGACACTTGATGTGGGGTGTTGCTAGCACTGGGTGGTGTGTGGGTCACAGAGGGCTGGTAACGAGGTGTCGAGGAGGCAGGATGTCTGAATCTGTCCATGCTGCCCTGGTGACCCTTTCTCACCGCTTTCTCAGGGTCTATCACCTGAAGAAAAAATCAAGTGGCTAAATGCATTGCTAGTTAGGTGTACATATGTGCGTGCTTGCGTGTGTAAAATAAATAGATAAATACACAGTATTTCAATGATTATTTATATTTCAGAGATTAATGTTTATTTTTGTACCAAGTTCAGCATGATCTTGACGTTTGACCTTGTCAATAAATTAAATGGTCACATTATCACAATGGCAATATATGCTTCTGAAGCATCATAGCGATCGTGCACACAAGACTTAATATATGGATCAGTGACTAATTCACCTTTCCAGAGTACTCATCTATCAATCTGACATCATAATCAGCGAAGCGGCGTGTAGGATGACATCATAATCATTATGTCATAAATGATTCTATATGGTCTGTCTTTAACTCTTAATAGTCTGACACGTTGTACGAATTGTATGTCTCTACTATTTAATAAACATGCTATTGAATATTTTGAAACTAATTTGGCTGGCCGCTGATGCTGCAATAGGCAGCAACAACACCCAGTTAAATTAGTTTCAAAATATTCAACAGCTTACCTGTATGGTTTTCTGGAAATTGAGTCTCAAAAAAGCATCCACTTTTGTTTCTACAAGAATTGTTAATACTTACCAGATGTACTATTATGATAATGTCTACTATCTAGTCTAGCTCTAAATAAACAATTAAAACTCTGCACTCTCCATGGTCCTGCCCATACTGTGTCCGGGAATTACCATAGCCTCCAGGTACCGAGTCAATTCCCAACAACAGTCAGATTTGTCTTATATTTGTCTTGACAAACAGCGAAAGCAGCTCAGCCTCACCTCAGCGGGGCGGCTGAGGGAGGCCATAGTACTTCTGCTAAGTATTAACAATTCTCGTAGAAAAAAAAGCGGATGCTTTTTTTATTCTATTTCGAATAATACTTACTTGATGTACTATTATGATAAACTCCAGATTTCGACAGCCAAGAAACTCCGGTGGGAGGTGGGAAGAGGTGAGCCTCGAAACAGCTCTAAATTACCATCCGATAGAGAAGTATGAAGAGACTGGAAACCCAGCATATGCTTGGGTTCCGCCATCTGACTCATAGGGTGCTAAACTTCCATGGTCTAGATAAGCTTGCACGATTTCGCGATTTAATCGAAAATCGTGATTTTGAACAAAATCGTGATTTTCTACGATGTAATTGAAAAAAATCTAAAAATCATGAAATAAATGGGCAGACTATAAGATTTTAAAACTCATCATTCAGCAGTAAAAGAATAGTTATAATCCATTCGCGCATGTATCCATTGTGTTTTTTCTTGATCGTTTCAACCATGTGTTCACTAAGTCCTAATCAAAACACAAATCTCTACAGTAAACCAGCTAACAATAGCGAGGTAACACCTTTGTCATTGAGAAAACTAGCTAGTTACTCCGTCGAATCGCCATATCATTTTCTTTCTTTTGCTGCAGACACTGAGTCTGTCGTGAAACACCAAGTATATATTTAGTTGCAGAGTGTTAGGCAATAATCACTGAACATAATTCTTTTTAATTCTTTTAGCAATTTCAGGCTGTGTATTAATTTTTCCTTTTTGATTTGGTTGTCATGCCTAATTAAAGAAAATAACGCAACAGCATTCCAGATTGTTGTATTTTGAACTGTGCATTCTATTGATTACTGTTAAATGGAAATTGTACATTCTGAAAGCAACTATAAACTGCACTATAGGATGAGTTTATGCCGTTACTATCGTAGCTACTCAAAGCTACCGTCCTATGTATATGGATTGCGCAGTATTTCAACTTTTCTAGAAATTTTAAGTCCCACTTTTGGTGACTTGTCATGTTACCCCGGTTTATACTTTTGGGAATTTGGACCCGATTTAATCGAAAATCGTGATTTTTTTTATAAAATTGTTCGCGATGTTTCAAAGCAAAAATCGCACAACCCTAGGTCTAGACCGTGCCCCCTACCACCCCCCCCCCAACCTCATTTGTCCACACAATTTACAGAGGGCTGTCAAAACGGGAGGCAACACCCACCAGACCCATGTCAGCCCCAAGTCTCAGCTAAGGCAGTCCAGGGGAGTGCAAAGAAGCTACTACAACTTTTAATTTTGAAAAAAATATCAGTATATCGATTAGATTTTCAAATTTGAATGAGTCTATTGTCTGTTGCAATGAATAAGATACTCTTGAACCAGACATTTACCTAATCAGTCTGGGAATCTGACTGTAAGTAAATTAATATTAGTCCCTTAAACAAAGAAAGCACTCACCATTCCGAGTGCTTGGTCTTTATTGATCATCACAGGAGCTTCGCCCAATCCACGGTCATTCACGGATCATGTGCATCACCAGTGCCAGTGTCTGCGGAAGAACCCTATGATGTGTGCGTAAACAGTGGTCGGCTTTAAATGAGATTCGATAAATTGGCGACAGCTACTGGATTAAATGCGCTGGTAGAAATCAGTAAATGACGACTCGGCATGGCATTATGATACAGACATCATCTCCTCTAAAGAGACACCCTTATAAAGGGCTGATGCTGCTGCTAGTGCTTGGATTTGATGGGCATTCGCACGCTCAATCTGCTTTCCTGTTGCAATTTTATGCAACATCTGAATAGCATCGACTATTCAACAAGAAATGATGTCTTTCGAGGCACGAAGATGAGGAGCTTTGAGACATAACCACAGAGATTGCGGGTCATCGCTCCACTCCTCAGTACGTTTCTTATACACCTTCAGACATCTGACAGGGCACCAAGCAGAAGAGCTTGGGTCATGTCTAACTAAACTTGACAAATTGATCAGCTGTCCTGGATATTTAAGTGAATGATTCTTTGCCAGGAAACAAAGATGCGATAATAGTCTTAAACCTTCACCCGTAACGACAAAACGGTCTTGTTCGGCAGAAAGCGCATGAATTTCGCTTCTCCTTCTCGCCGATGCTGCTGCAACCAAGAAAACTGGCTTAAAAGTTAACAGTTTAATATCTATAGATCAAATTCGTTCCAAGGGAGCATACCCTAACACCTGTAGAACAAGAGATAGATTCCATGCTGGGATAGGAATTGGCTGTCTAGGTCGCAGATTACTCATTCTCCACTCCTGCAGTGGCCAGACGGGAATGACTGAAGCTAATGCAGACTTATATGCTGCTAAGGTTGAAGGTACTAGTTTGTCAATCTCGTATAAATGACAGATAAAATCTGCTACGTGTTGAACAGATGCAGTAAAGGGATTAATATCTCTTCCCTTACATCACTCAGCAAATTTGTTGATTCTATAATTATATGTTCTGGTGGTTGACCCCCGTCTGGCTGAAGCGACAAACTTCGCTGCTTGCTCAGAAAAGCCACCCTCAATTGCTCGCTGCTTGATAACATCCATGCAGTCAATTGGAACATTTCCGGTCTGTCGTGGAGATATAGACCTCTGTTCTGAAAAATCAGATCCCTTCTGTCTGGAAAAGGAATTGGATTGCAGATTAGAAGGTCCAGCAGATCCGTAAACCATGTTCGGCCTGGCCAATGAGAAGCGATCAGTAGTACTTGGCATATGCCCTCTCTTATCTTTGACAGAACTTTTGGGATGAGAATCATTGGAGGATATATGCATACGCGTACATTCCTCTCCAACTTATCATCAGTGCGTCCACTGCTAGAGCTAGTGGGTCCGGGATCGGTGACACATATGTGACCATCTTTGCATTTCCTTTCATCGCAAATAGATCCACATTTGGCTTGCCAAAATGTTTGAATAGAACCTCCGCTACTGATTGGTTGAGCTGCCATTCCGTCGGACGACAAACCGTCCTTCGACTGAGACCATCCGCTAGGATTTTCAATCTTCCAGGAACGTGTGCTGCCCAAAGAATAACATTCATCTCTTGGCACCACAGCAGAAGGTTCCATATCATCATACACAAGTCTGGTGATCTCGTCCTGCCTTGGCGGTTCAGATAAGACACCACTGTGGAGTTGTCTGTCCTTATTAGGACAATCTTGTCTCGGATTAAAGTGTCGAATTTTTGAAGTGCTAATGCCACCACTAATAATTCGAGCACATTTATGTGTTTCTGCGCATTGGTCTGATCCCATTCCCCTGACCCTGAAAGATCGTCCAATACTTCTCCCCAACCCGTCGTCGATGCATCTTTGAAGATGGAAATCTGCGGTTGAGGAGGTTGTAGAGGAACATCTCGCAGGAGATTCTGTTCTGATAACCACCACTGAAGATGAAATATCAATGGATCTTTTACTAGAATTCTCAGAGATAACGGATCCATTCTCTGAGACCAGAATGACATTAAGTACATCTGAATCGGCCTATGCCCGAGTGCCGCATAAGGAACTACCTTCTCCAGAGATACTAGTAAATCCAATATTCTGAGAAATTGACGCGCCGTCAGATAGGCTCCTAGAGAAATTGACCCCAGAACTGCAATCAAGCTCTTGACTCTACTCTCCGCCGGAAGCGCCACACTGTCCCTGAGATTGAAAAGAATTCCCAGATTCACAAACTCCTGGGATGGAGTCAATTCTGATTTCTCTAGATTCACAATCCATCCTAGGTCCTTCAGAAAGCCAAGACTACATGAAGATTGTTGTGCAGAGAGATTGGATTCAGCAGCCAGTCGTCTATGTAAGTATGAACAGTTATGCATCTGCAAGGATAAGAAGTCATGGCGAGAACCACTTTGGTGAAGACCCTCGGGCTGTGGTCAGATGGAATGGTAATGCATTGAACTCCCAGACAATGTCTTGGAACGCAAAGCGAAGGTATTTCTGAAAAGGAATTGACATTGGAATATGAAAATATGCATCCTTCAGATCTATCGATACAGCCCACATGCATTTTCTCAGCCCTGTCATCACTGCTGCCACAGTCTCCATCTGAAATTTTGGTGAAAGAATGAATTTGTTTAGCGGTTTGAGGTTGAGAATCAGTCTCCAACCTCCGGTGCATTTCGGAACGAGGAAAATCATCGAATAGAAGCCAAGGGAGGACTGATTGCGGACTAAATTAATCGCATTCTTCCGTTGAAGATCTTTGATTTCTGAGCAAATGACATCTAGACGATCATATTCCCTGGGAACGGGAGTCCATAAAGGGGTCGATGTTAACGGAACTAACGATTGACGGATGAGCCAGTCCGGTTCGTAGCCGTTTCTTACCCAATGACAGACTAAACAATCTTGCACGACTTGTTCCCACTGCTGAAGTCTGCCTCCGATGGAAGGAATCTGCACACAGCTCGCGGTCGATGTTGCGTGACTAAACGTTCATTTGTTTTGTTCATGCTCCTCGACTCTCTGCATTCCTGGCACCACCGGTACAGGTCTCACCGAAAGCCCGTTAGGACTGTCCCCCACGGCCACCTCGCGGCTTCTTGGAATATGACGGGCCGGAACCGCCACCTTGGCTATCCTTACGGTAGCCGCCGCGTCCCGAGCCACCACCCTTCCTGTCATCTTCATACGGCCTCTTATTAGAGGACCTATATGATGACGAATGGCCAGATCCCTGAGAACCGGATGACCCATGGGCGGGGCGATCTTTGCTGTTGCCTCTGCTACTCCTGATGGTACTGCTTATAGGACTGCTGCGGCTGAGTCCGTTTCGACGACTTCCATGACTTGCCAATGACCTCTTGCTCTGCAACCATCGACGCAACCTTGGAGAGAGCATGCCTTGCCGAGCCACTAAACAAGTCCGGACCAATGAAGGGCGCAGAAGACAAAGCAGCCTTCATCTCTGGTATTGGTTGTACGCAACTGAGAACCATTCTCCTTCGCTCCGCCAATGATCTAGTGATCACCCTGGCCAGGCAATCTTGGGATAAGCGCATGGTGTCCCGGATAACTCTGCGAGCAGCCTCTGACACTTCCCCACCTTCCGCCACACAGGTCAGCAACCCCTACAAGACGGTACAGTCATGGGAGAGAGCAGCCATAGCCACTCTCACCGCATCCTTAATATGCGTTAGCTCATTGAAGGCATCTTTATTAGTCTGAGAGACCAAGGGTTGAGAACAACCCTTGGATTTCCCAGCTAATGGCCCATTCAGTGCTTCACATTCTCCGACTGAAAGCTAAGGAACATGGGCGTACTGATGACAGGCCTGCTCTGGAAAGCGGCCCCTACTCCTAATCCCCTTAGGGGCCTTGGGCAACGTGTACTCCGACTGAACCAGACGGTCCGCTGAGACTTCCAACATGTCACAAGTTTGAGTATGCAAGGGTAGAGTTGGCATGGCTGAAGAGCCAGTCGACAGAGCGCTAGCCACACGCTCTGACATCCGCTCCATCGACGGATTGCGCCGAGACCCTTGGTTAGATGTCAACCCGAGACGGTCGGACATCCATCCAAGAACCTGCACCCATTCAGCTTCAGTGCAGAATAATGATTCGTCCATTAAAGGACTACCATTTTCATCCTCCTTCTCACCCTTGGATGAGAAGGCCACCGACGACCCATGCTGAGAACTACGGACCAAACTTCCAATTCAAAGCGGGTCCGTGGCTCGACTACTTGCGGCTCCAGTATCTAGGGGATTACCGCAATCCATCGGCTCCAACACAGAAGCCGGGACTGCGGCCGCTGACACGGCAGGACATGGGACTCCGAGAGGAGCCGCCATACCCGCATCCTTTCTACTCTGACGGCACTCCGGAAAAAGTGAACTCCGGATGAAAGATGACTGACAGAACGTCGACATCTCCACCCGGCTGACATATCCGAACAAGACCCGGGGGTGAGCCGCGGGAAATGCCGGAATCCGTCACCTGTGAAAGCTCTGAGACATCCATCAGGGGAATATCCTCTTCCTCCGCCGTCGGCTCTTGAGCCTATACGAGAGAAAGGTCAGGTGCATGATCCTCCGCAGAATTGGCCGGACAACCGATAGGTTGTCCTGCACCAGGCCGCATCGATGGAACCGTGGACTGGAATGACTCAAACATCGCCTTGAATTGGGCCACCCTAACACTCAAGGCTGAGTCCATCCACTCATTCAGGGGCTCCTCCAGACCTTTAACTGATGCCTGATACATCTTGGCTGCCTTGTCCCTCGTGATTCTCTCCACACGCACACGCTGATCGCGATCAAACTCCGCCATTAAGTGGCGACCACATTACACACACATCGCAAGGACTTCCAACCTTACACTTGGCACACGCAACGTAGTGGTGGCCCCCAAACTTCCGCTTCATGAACCGATTGCAGCGGGAACATAATGTATCTGGCAGCGCCTTGCCTTGCCCCTTCACCATCTGCGAACACAGAATAAGAATTAAAATGCTGCACATGATAAGAAGATGACGAGCAATACGCACAATTCACTTGATTGTAATTTTAAATTAATGATAATCAAGTTCTAGGCAGGAAATATTTGAAAATTTTTAGTGAAAATTTTATAAACACGACTTGGTAATTAACTAACGCTAAAATAGCCAAGAAAATAAGACCGATCGCTACAAACACTCTCGACAATGAAGCGAGAGCTAATGATCAGCTTAAAAACTGAGTGCATAGACATGCCAAGCCAAAACAAAATGTTAATCATGGGCGCCGCCATCTTGGCTACTGGCGCATCCATCTTGGAAGGAACCGAGTTGCAAGAGAAACTAACCGAGTACCCGGATAAGATTAAAAAGTTAGCGGGTACCATAGCGACTCTAACAATGGCTACCATTTTCAAACAATGTGCCAATTTAAGGACATTTCAAACATTTCCTTTCCCTTCCATGATTGCAGCAACGAATCAGACAGAAACACCTTAAATCCTCAGAAAATTGCAAATTTTATAGAGCAAAAAATGTGTGACTAGATTGGAGTGCAAATAGATGAATCTGACTGTTGTTGGGAATTGACTCGGTACCTGGAGGCTATGGTAATTCCCGGACACAGGATGGGCAGGACCATGAAGTGCGGAGTTTTAATTGTTTATTTTGAGCTAGACTAGTTGATAGACATTATCATAATAGTACATCTGGTAAGTATTATTCAAAGTAGAAAGGAAGTTCAGAGATCGATCAATCCTAACACCAGCGAGGTGTGGGTGAACCTTAAATAGAGATGGGCGGGGCATAGCTAAAACCGGAAAGGTCCATTTTTGTACTATCATCCTCACTCTTTTGGTCGAACTCATTGATTTTTTTACATCTTATGCTGATCTTCATTTGATTGAGTCTAGGATTCCAAGCCCTAAAGTTGAAAGGGAATCTGCCTTGAAAATAAAGCCCGGACAAGCATGCACTGATGGAAACACGTCAACCTTTAGACATGGATTAGTAATGATGGGCATTATATCCTATGGAGTATGCTGAACAAAACATTTCAGTTTTCAGCCTTTCACCATCCCACCACTTCCACTAGATCTGTACCACGAAGCCAACACAGCTCGTGTTAATGGAAACACATCTTCCTGAGCCATGACAATGCCATCATAGTACATCCACACAATCCGCCGAGACCACCAACAATTATTCTACTCATGGGAATGTGAATCTCACTGGATCCATTTTCAATGGACCGAATCACCATCCTTCATGCTGACTAGTAACCAACCGCCTTTGCATCATTGCAAGTCGCATATTATCTAGAGCTCTGATACTTTGACCATGACCGGAAAGTGAAATGGATGACAAGAGTCAGGTTCAATTTCCTAAAAATAGTCAGTTAGGTGGTTTACTGATAATGAGCATTGGCTATGTGAAATGTATGCCAGATGGTTATCTATAGTTAGTGTGTACCAGATTACCTGCTCAATTCCTCTTGTAAAACATTTAGTTGGGTACCAGTTTCGGTTAATCCCTTCCTTAGTAACAAAATCATCTAGTTTGATGGACTACGAAAATTCTTCTTTTTTTATATGCTAAAGCATCAAAGCGTGTCAATAGGCAACAAAGTTGGAAGGGAATGGGCCTTGGAAACACTGTCATAGAATAGGAAAATTTAACTGTGATAAGTGAGGCATGTCTGCCATATTAAACTTTACACAAATTTTGCATTAACGATTTGTGACCAAGCTCTGGAGGCGGGTCGACTGGTGATTTAGTCAAATATATTTCCGAAAATGTTGGTCCCAATCCCAGGATGATTCATAATAAAGTAATATTAGTTACCTCTCTGGGATCCCGCAGAGGTAACTTATATTTCTTTATTATATAGTCAAATATAGTTAACTATGGTTCCTGAATCGAACTTGACCTAATTCATCCTTGCCTTGAAATGCAGAGCTAAAGGCACAAAATTAACATTGAAAATCTTAGCTATATATCAAGGTCACATTGACAATGTCATTGTGTTGTTTCTTACTAGCATGGGTAACTATGTTTCAAAGCAGTTTTGAAATCTAGGCCATGATGGTTCACTGAAAGCAAATATTTCGAGTTAAAAAGCCAGAGGTTTGATGTGATTGCAATGTCAGTGTGCGGACTCCCATAAACATGTGTACCCAAGATAAGTTTCAATAAGACTGACCAGTCCAAAAGGAGGACGAGATACCAAACCAAAGTAATACATTCACAGTGTAATGTGATCTTGAAATTTGACCTTCAGCCCAGACATGGTGCCGATTCCTAACGTTATACGTAGCTGAATAGCTAAGATTACTTCCACTAAGATAAACCAATTAGAACTCAAGTTGTTTTGCTAAATGCAAAAAAAGAAAATTGATGGCGCAGGTGCCGCCATTAGAATTATGATATTTATATCTGTTTCATATTTTGCTTCAAAAGCAACACAGTAACTTTGCTTATAGAGTTATGTTGCGCATGAATGGCTTAGATAGGTAAGTACTTATAATTTCAAAAAGAAAGCTTATTATCAATATTATTGAAAAAGTCTGTTATAAGCAAGTAAAAAAGACAGTAAAATGTCCAAAAACGTAAGCTAGGAGTTGAGTAGATATGTCAGGCAATGAATGTGCTTTCATAAAGGGGTACTACTGTGAAGGCTTTGCTAAATCCTGATGATACAGTGTTGAAAAATAAGAGTCAGCAACAGACCTGTATCCTAGATTATTTGTGATGATATCCATCAAGGATGCATGCCTATATATGTCCAACCAAACACTTAAATGCAAATGCACTCCGGGATGATGCAGAAGCTGGAAAATGTAATCCTTGATCTCGTCTTCCCTAGAGATAACAAACTTGTCAGTTACCTGCTCTGTTCCTCTGTCAATCATTTTCGACGTGACATCACCAACTGTGTATGGACTCGGCTGTGATTGGCTAATCTCTTGTAACTTTTCACTTCTGTCAATCAATAACGGTGTGTGAGGGATATCTGTAAGAGAAACATCATTAGCATGTTCAGCAAACACAGCTCTAAGCAACTTCATTCTAGAAAGCATCATGTAAGGTTATAGTCACATGTAATCTGGAAATTACATCAAATGTTTGCCCAATAAGCCTAGATCCCTACCTCAATTGCTGTTGAACTACAAAAAGCTACAAGTCTCAATATTACATGAGAGACATGTCACATCTATTCTATAATAAATATTCTGTTTAATATTTTAAAAGGCATTGACTAGGTGTCTTTATCTAGAAATAAGTTTCGAAATTTTCAACAGATTACTTATTACTTATTATTACCTATTATTCTGATGTGTTCATATAATTAAGCCCTTAACCGTTACAGACTAGAAATGGCAAATTCCTTTTGTTGTAAAGAATTTTTATTTGAATACTTCAAAAATAACTTAGCTGGGAGCTGTTGTCTCCTGGGTGCATGGGAGCTGTTGTCTCCTGGCTGCATGGGAGCTGTTGTCTCCTGGCTGCATGGGAGCTGTTGCTGCCTGGCTGCATGGGAGCTGTTGCTGCCTGGCTGCATGGGAGCTGTTGCTGCATGGCTGCATGGGAGCTGTTGCTGCCTGGGTGCATGGGGGCCCTTGCTTTCTGGCTGCATGGGAGCTGTTGCTGCCTGGCTGCATGGGGGCCCTTGCTTTCTGGCTGCATGGGAGCGGTTGCTTCCTGGCTGCACAGGAGCTGTTGCTTCATGGCTGCATGGGAGCCATTGGTTGCTTCATGACTGCACGGTAGCTGTTGCTTCATGGCTGCATGGGAGCCATTGTTTCCCAGCTGCATGGGAGCTGTCGCTTCTTGGCTGTATGGGAGCCATTGTTTCCTGACTGCATGGGAGTTGTTGCTTCCTGGCTGCATGGGAGCCATTGTTTCCCAGCTGCATGGGAGCTGTCGCTTCCTGGCCGTATGGGAGCCGTCGCTTCCTGGCTGTATGGGAGCCTTTGTTTCCCGACTGCATGGGAGAAGTTGCTTCCTAGCTGCATGGGAGCCATTATTTCCCCGCTGCATGGGAGCTGTCGCTTCCTGGCTGCATGGGAGCCATTGTTTTCCAGCTGCATGGGAACTGTTGCTTCCTGGCTGCATTGGAGATGTTGCTTCCTGACTGCATTGGAGCTGTTGCTTCCTGACTGCATGGGAACCGTTGATGCCTGGCTGCTTGGAAGCTGTTGCTTCCTGACTGCGTGGAAGCTGTTGCTTTCTGGATGCATGGGAGCTGTTGCTTTCTGGGTGTGTGGGAGCTGTTGCTTTCTGGATGCGTAGAAGCTGATGCTTCCTGACTGCATGGGAGCTATTGCTTCCTGGCTGCATGGGAACGCGTGCTTCATGGCTGTGTGGGAGCTGTTGGCTCCTGGGAGCATGGAAGCTGTCGCTGCCTGGCTGTAACAGATTCTAATCAAATTAGATTCAAAATTTTCAACAGCTTTCCTGTATTGTCTTGAAATTTAGACACTGAACTTTCATGGGTTAAATGTGTCTCATTGATAAGATGGTCGCTGCACATGTATGCAGGCATGCAGTCGCTCACATGCAGATGACCATCTTCATTCACACGCCTTGTTTCTTAGCTATGTACTGAATGAATTTCATTACTTCCATTTGAATAGCCTACCTGGTATACGCTTGCTTTTTCTTTGCTTTGGCACACTGAAAATACAGTAAGACTTAGTTGTAGCAGTGGAAAATATGAAATTATTGTGGTGGATATGATCTGACAAGTGAACCACAAAGACAAAGCAAGCCATAGGCTTTTAATTCATTCAGAGGAAAGATTTCAAAATCAATTTAATTCTTACATGGACAATGTTACCTAATGACAAAAAAACTAAATTTACTCATTTGTACAATCTTCAATTCAAATGCAGCCATATCATCCAAATATTCAGCTGTCAATAATCTCCTGTAAAGTTGGTACAGCACACATGTTATATGCCCGATGAGATATGAATAGTTTTGCAATTTCATAGAAATCCATCCTATATAATTTAGAAGTATGCAGGGAAAATGTTTTAGTGAGAGCGATATTACTCTAATCACTGATTGTCAAATAGAGACTGTACTCGGAATGATTACAATAAAATTAGGTACATAATTATATACAAAGAAACCTAGTCTCTTGACAGAACTAGAGACAATATCCTAATCCACTAAACCATAGCTTTATCCGCAAAACAATAGGTAATCGGCAAAACAATAGCTTTTTCCGAAAAACAATAGGTATCTCATAATAAGGAAAAATTAGTTACCTCTCCGGGATATAGGTATATCGTCAACAAAACAATAGCTTTACCCATAAAGTATAGTCTTATCAGACAATAGCTAAGTATATGGTTACACAAAACAATAGCTTTACCCATAAAGTATAGTCTTATCAGACAATAGCTAAGTACATGGTTACACAAGACAATAGCTTTACCCATAAAGTATAGTCTTATCAGACAATAGCTAAGTATATGGTTACACAAGACAATAGCTTTACCCATAAAGTATAGTCTTATCAGACAATAGCTAAGTATATGGTTACACAAAACAATAGCTTTACCCATAAAGTATAGTCTTATCAGACAATAGCTAAGTATAGGGTTACACAAAACAATAGCTTTACCCATAAAGTATAGTCTTATCAGACAATAGCTAAGTATATGGTTACACAAGACAATAGCTTTACCCATAAAGTATAGTCTTATCAGTCAATAGCTAAGTATATGGTTACACAAGACAATAGCTTTACCCATAAAGTATAGTCTTATCAGACAATAGCTAAGTATATGGTTACACAAAACAATAGCTTTACCCATAAAGTATAGTCTTATCAGACAATAGCTAAGTATATGGTTACACAAGACAATAGCTTTACCCATAAAGTATAGTCTTATCAGACAATAGCTAAGTATATGGTTACACAAAACAATAGCTTTACCCATAAAGTATAGTCTTATCAGTCAATAGCTAAGTATATGGTTACACAAGACAATAGCTTTACCCATAAAGTATAGTCTTATCAGTCAATAGCTAAGTATATGGTTACACAAGACAATAGCTTTACCCATAAAGTATAGTCTTATCAGACAATAGCTAAGTATATGGTTACACAAGACAATAGCTTTAACCATAAAGTATAGTCTTATCAGTCAATAGCTAAGTATATGGTTACACAAAACAATAGCTTTACCCATAAAGTATAGTCTTATCAGACAATAGCTAAGTATATGGTTACACAAGACAATAGCTTCATCCATAAAGTATAGTCTTATCAGACAATAGCTAAGTATATGGTTACACAAGACAATAGCTTCACCCATAAAGTATAGTCTTATCAGACAATAGCTAAGTATATGGTTACACAAAACAATAGCTTTACCCATAAAGTATAGTCTTATCAGACAATAGCTAAGTATATGGTTACACAAGACAATAGCTTTACCCATAAACTATAGTCTTATCAGACAATAGCTAAGTATATGGTTACACAAAACAATAGCTTTACCCATAAAGTATAGTCTTATCAGACAATAGCTAAGTATATGGTTACACAAGACAATAGCCTTACCCATAAAGTATAGTCTTATCAGACAATAGCTAAGTATATGGTTACACAAAACAATAGCTTTACCCATAAATTATAGTCTTATCAGACAATAGCTAAGTATATGGTTACACAAGACTAAACGAAATCTAGGATTTCTTTTTTCACGAGAGAGTTGATACTTACCTCCCTAATACTTTTGATATTGCTAAATATTGGCTTTCACTCAATAAACACTCAGATTTAAAACAGTTAGGTGCCCCTACTGGGCAGGGAGTCAGAGCGTAGTCTGGCGGATGCCAGCCCCACCTCCGCGCATGCGCAGACTAGCACTTCCTCTGACTAGATTATTGGCTGACACACATGCAACTATTAAGAGCCTGAAGACCGAGCCTCTGTGGGGTGGAGAGGCCGGGTCCGTATCTAGGGAGGTAAGTATCAACTCTCTCGTGAAAAAAGAAATCCTAGATTTCGTTTATTTCACTTCAAGAGTATACTTACCTCCCTAATACTTTTGATATTGCCAGAATTCGAAAGTGAATCTGGCGGGAGGGAGGCGAGGTCAAAAGACCAGCTCATCCCTATACGCTTTTCTGCGTTTAAGGCACTTAAACTTCTGAAACTGTAAGAAAAAACAGTCAGGTTTTGACTAACCATCGGATAACACTACCGATGTATGAGAGATGACCGAATGTCACATGCGCTCCCCCCCCCCTCCTTCCTGGGAGGAAGAGTCGCCTGACCTCAATGTCCTATACGCTCTCTACATACAAGTGCCATGTACTACAGGACAGAGACGAAAAAACTCCATTTTCGTAACTCTCAACAATGAACCACACAAATACACAAACCATCACCATATTAATAACGGGTAATCGTGACAATACAATCAACAACGGACAACACATGAACAAGACTGACCTTGTTGAAAATGGCTGCTGACATCATCTTCCCATTGGTAAAGACTGATGCAGGCCCAAAAAAGTGGGTGTTTCCATAAATTAATTGTGAAATATATAAGTAATGAGGAAAAACCTCCTCAAAAAATATAAACCGAGTTATTTTTTCAAAATCGACAAGGCGAGAGGATTAGAGGTGTCACGGAGATAATGGTCTGTAAAACTTGACTCACAGTGCCACTGAGCCACCGACATAATATCATCCACAGGGACCCCATTAAATAGGGCCGTGGATGTCACTACGCCGCGGACACTGTGAGCCTTGGCCACGTCAACCTGCTTCCCGGTGGCGGATTTATGGCAAAACTGAATGCATTCCACAATCCACCTGGAAATGGTGTCCTTAGAAGCCCTGCCATGGGGTTCAATATATGACAACCATAACGCTGACTGGTCGGTGCGCCACTCCGCCGTACGTTGTTTGTACCGGCGCAGCGCCCGGACGGGACACCATGCTTTAGAATTAGGATCATATCTAGTTAAAGCAGGCAAAATAATAGGTTGACCTGGATATTTCAACGACTGATTTTTAGCCAAGAAATTAATCCTAGGTAGCAGCTTAAGGCCTTCCCCTGAAACCACAAAACGGTCATCCTCGGCTGATAAGGCATGAATTTCACTCCTACGCCTAGCCGAGGCCGCAGCAATTAAAAACACAGTCTTCAGTGTTAATAGTTTCATAGAAATGGAACTAAGTGGTTCAAAAGGCTTATCACCTAGTACTTGAAGCACTAGCGATAAACTCCAAGACGGAATCACAGGTGGATTCCTTGGTCTTAGATTGCCCATGCCTTTAATTAATACATTTAATGTATTTACTTCATCACTTCCCCTCTTAGCCAAGCAAGGAATAACAGACATTAATGCTGATTTATAACCAGCAATAGAGTTAGGCTTGAGGCTATAGGCATCATAGAGGTGACAGAGGAAATCAGCTACTACTTGAATAGATGAATCCATTGGATCAATACATCTTTTTGAGCACCATTCTGCAAATCTGTTGATTTTATAATTATATGCTCTGTAGGTTGACCCCCTCCTGGCTTTGGCCATAAACATGGCTGCTTGCTCAGAAAAGCCCTCCTTAATTCTAGATTCCTTGACAACATCCACGCAGTCAATCTGAACATTGACGGATTGTTGTGAAGGGCCTTGCCCTGGAAGATAATATCGTCCATCAGAGGCAGAGGAACCGGATTGCAGACCAGAAGGTCCAGCAGATCCGTATACCATGATCGGCTTGGCCAATCCGGGGCGATCAGAAGCACTTGGCATTCCTCTTGTCTGATTTTCTGAAGAATTTTTGGAATCAGGATTGCTGGAGGGAATGCGTATGCATACATTCTCCCCCAGCTGATAGCTAACGCATCTGTTGCGAAAGCGCTTGGATCCGGAATCGGAGAGACGTACGTCGTCATCTTCGCATTCTTCTTCGTTGCGAACAAATCGATGTTGGGTTTCCCCCAATGGTCGAACAGACGATCCGCCACACATTGATTTAGTTGCCATTCCGTGGGTAAAACACTCATCCTTCGGCTCAATGAGTCTGCTAGCAGGTTTAACCTTCCCGGAATATGAACTGCTTTCAAGGTAATCTGGTGATCCAGACACCAACAAAGCAGTTTCCATGTCATCATACAGAGACTGGGCGACTTCGTTCCGCCCTGGCGGTTTATGTAAGTCACAACTGTTGAGTTGTCTGAACGAATAAGAACAATCTTGCCCTGAACTTTCTGTAAGAAATGTTCCAGGCCCAGGACTACTGCTTTTAGCTCCAGTAGATTTATATGTTCCTTTGACTGTTCCAGATTCCAAAGCCCTGATATCGTGGACTCTTCCAGGCAAGCTCCCCAGCCCTCCATCGATGCATCTGTATACACAGTCACCTGAGGGTGGGGAGGGGTTAGCAAAACCCCCGGCAAGAGATTCTCTGTATTCAACCACCATTGCAGGTGGTGAATGAGAGGCGCCAACACTGACACATTCGAGTCCAGCGAACCTGTACTCTGGGTCCATTGTGTCATGAGAAATAACTGGATCGGCCGCCTGCGTAAGGCGGCCTGAGGAATGACTGGTTCCAATGAAACCATCAACCCCAGCATTCTCAAGTAAACCCGTGCCAGGACATGACGACTGTCGCACACTGACTGAATTAATGAGATGAGTTTCTGAACTCTCTCCTGAGTAGGATAAACATATCCTGTCTCTAGATCGAAGAACATCCCCAGGTAAACAAACTTCTGGGATGGAGTCAGCTCTGATTTTGGGAAATTGATCATCCAGCCTAAGTCTGTGAGAGTTTTCAAAACAATCTCCAGATTGGCCGACAAACTTTCCCGGGTGTGCGCTTTCAACAGCCAGTCGTCTATGTACGTGTGGACTGCTATGCTTCTCCTGCGGAGGTATGCTGTGATCGCAAGAACCACACGGGTGAAAACCCGAGGAGCCGTGGAAATTCCGAAGGGCAACACCCTGAATTCCCACTGTCTGCCCTGGAATGCAAATCTCAGGAAGCGACAGAAACTCCCGTGGATGGGGATGTGGAAATAAGCGTCCTTCAAATCTATCGACGCCGTCCACATCCCCCTCTCCAACCCCGCCAACACCGAGCGCACCGTTTCCATCTTGAAACTGGGCGTCTCGATGAACTTGTTCAATGGCTTGAGGTTGAGAATCGGTCTCCACCCTCCGGTGCGTTTTGTTACTAAGAACAGGGTTGAATAGAAGCCCGGACACCTTTGTGCCGGCTGAATAGCTCCTTTTTGTACGAGGGAATTTATCTCCTCCTCGATACACAACCTTTGCTCTGGATCTCTCGGAATGGGAGTCCAGACTGGCACTAGAGACAGTCGCGACGGCGGGCCTGTCATCCACTCTGGATGATACCCGACGGAAAGCCATCGCAAGACTAAACGGTCCTGAGTTAACCGTTCCCACTCTTGCATGTGGTCGGCTAGCCGGCCTCCCACCGGTCCACCTAGGGACCGCGGTGGACACAAGGCATGCAAGAGCGGCACTGTCTCCGTCGCCATACACACCGGAGTGGTTCTTACCGCGGTAAGCGTCCTGTCAGGACCGATAACCACGCCCAGATCCTCGCGCGCCCCACCCCGCCCCGCGCGCACCTTGGTGCGCGGGCGGCTGCCTGGCTGACGGCGCCTGAGGAACCTGCGCCCCCCTCGCTGCTGGCCGAATCGCACGCGGCCGAGGCCGACGCTGCGACGGTGGCTGGCCTCTGACTTGGCCAGCACCACCTCGAGCCTGCAGGGGACGATACGCAGGGTCCGCGGCGCGAACGTTAGCACGACGCAGCACCTCAAACTGCTCGCGCAGCGCCCTCTGGTTATTCACCAGGGTGACCGTCTCCTGGAGGTGGCGACATCCCTCACCTCCAAAAAGACCAGGACCCGTCATAGGCGTACGGAGTAGCCTATTGTACAGGTCCTGAGACGGGCACAGATTGTCCAGGGCAAACGTGCGTCTTGCCCGGACACTCCTGGTCACCGCCCGAGTCATACAGTCCAGCGCCAGGTTAATACCATCCTGGATGGCTCGCTGGACCGTGACCGGGCTTGGCTGGCGCGATGCGGATGCCGTTACTACCCCCTGTAACAGCTGGGAGACGTGGGACAGAGCGGCAATCGAAGCCCTCCCACTCTCCTCCGCATCACGCAACGCGGTATTCGCCGAACGCAACGCGTTCGAACACAAGACCCCCCGTGTCAGAACGGGAGCCTGGCCGCGCATCCTCACCCAAAGCCGCGCGGTCATCCACGCTGGGCTTGGGTACCACACCGTACCGCTGGTAATCCAGGGGCACGATGCGACAACGCCTGGCCACCTCGCGAGGGGCCTTCGCGAGACGTCCACTCGAGTTAATGGACGACTCCGCCGCCTTGAACATGTCAACGACATGCTCCGCCAGCGGCAGAGAAGGCATAGCGTTAGCAGTCGGTTTCCCAGCTAACCACGGCCTGTGGTCACGCTGGCTAGGCGACTGCTCCACGGGCAGATCAGGCCTAACGCTCACCAATCACTGGCAAGCGTCAGACCAATCCTCCTCCGTGGCTAACTGCGAGCGCTCTACAAGACGGGGTCCTTCGTCTTCCTCCTGAGCGCAAGCAGCAGAGCTTGACGGCGGGTACGCTGATACACCTGGCAAGCCAGGGAAAACATGCGGGCCTGATAGCACCGGCATGACAATATCACTGGTTTGACCAGGAGCAGGCACCGTGGCAGAGCGCGGGGTATATACCGCCCCACCACGGGCCCGGCCAGCACCAGCAACACCCTCGGCAAGCCGAGGTATGCGGTACCGCTGGCCATCAGCAGTGCCCTGGGCCACCACCTGAGCCGCGGACTTTACTCCAGGGTGAGTAAAACCGTGGAAGAAGCCGCCTGTATTCCCCGCGAGGGGTGCACAAACGTCTTCATCCATGTCCACGTCGTCAGACGGCGACCCTAGCAGGTAATCCTCATCACCCTGGTCAGAAAGATTAGACCCCGGGTCAGCAAAGAGAGCTAACCCGGGCTGACCAGGAACGGTGCCATAGGAGGTACTGGCCACCGCGGCGTGCGGATACCCCTGGACTGATAAGCAGGCCGCGGGTTCCAGCGACAACCGTCCACGGTCCCCTCTCGGCGCGGCAATAAGCCTGCTGCCAGGGTCGTGGAACGCCCCCTCTAATGGGGCCACCTCTGAATCGTCGAACAACGGAAGCGGTCTAAGGAAAACCGATCCAGAGGCGGGGATTACCTGCTCCGAAGCCGATGATGAGGACAGTAAAGGATTTGGTCCAGGAAGCATGCCACGAAGCAACCCTGGAACCAAATCCTTTATTGTCCTCTTCATCTCTCCCAACATCTCGGTCCGGAAGGCCTCCATATCCACCGCGGACGAGACCTTCCCCTTACCCTTCCTACTTACAACCTCTCGTTTACGCTTCTTCTTCTTCTCCTCCTCTACCACCTTGTCCGTCGCCTGTAAGCAGCACAAGAATTCGGACATTAACTCGCCCCCCCAGTGCTTACATATGTCACAATTAACCAAGGGACCACAAGGGCTACATTGATAGCACAGATGAGGCCAGAACTTTTCATGTAGAAAACGTCCACAGGACGCGCAACCCGGTCCCTGAAACAGGGCAAAGGACAAGGAGTATGAGCAAACTAGTTAAGCTTAGACACTCAAACCAACTCAAAGAGAAGGAAAACGATCATAAAGATCAATATACATCAGAAACCAGCATAGCGACTTGAATTGCTGATAAATACATAGCCAGGCTGATTATGACGTCATTAATCCCGTGACAGGAAAAATTCGATCCCAACAAAACATCCAAGTGCAAGGACGAATTGTATGCTGAATGGATACGTCGACTACACAACCATCAGATACATATAGATAACTCTTTTCTGGCAAAAATGTTAATTATCTCCCTTTGCTTGTTTACTATAATTAACATCACCACATTATCAATAACTAGATACCTGACACTTTGTATAGACAAACCATCCAACGTGACGAACCGGAGAACTCCACCATCTGCACGCCTCTTAACTCTCTCCACCTCATGGGGAAGGAATTGGATCAAGAGGGCAAAGTGAGAAGACCTTTATACTAGGCCTCCAACTCACTGGACATAATTTTTCATTTGGTTAGATAACCTAACAGTATTAGTAGGAAATGGAACCATGGTGGAGAGAAAACTAACTCTCTGCTGCTGTGATGTCACCACCTAGCGTCATACAGACCTGTGGACATAAACAGAAAGAGAAATTAGCCTTAGGTAGCACCGAGTTGACATAAACCAACTAACCAAGGCGCTTATCACGGTAAACGCGAGTCCCGGAAACACAATACACCGGGAAGAAAACTCGCTAATTTTACTAGAAGTCACCTGATTTAAAGGTCCTAAGTCCTCCTTTGGCGAAGTGTTCCTTCCTGCCATCCAAAAAAGTGACTATCACTCCAAAATAACACCACTTAAACAGTTTAAGAATAAGAAAAAGCTTTTGCACAAAAAGACATGTGTGATCTCTCTGCCAATAATCTAGCAAAGAGGTAGTGCTAGTCTGCGCATGCGCGGAGGTGGGGCTGGCATCCGCCAGACTACGCTCTGACTCCCTGCCCAGTAGGGGCACCTAACTGTTTTAAATCTGAGTGTTTATTGAGTGAAAGCCAATATTTAGCAATATCAAAAGTATTAGGGAGGTAAGTATACTCTTGAAGTGAAAAATAGCTTTACCCATAAAGCATAGTCTTATCAGACAATAGCTAAGTATATGGTTACACAAGACAATAGCTTTACCCATAAAGTATAGTCTTATCAGTCAATAGCTAAGTATATGGTTACACAAAACAATAGCTTTACCCATAAAGTATAGTCTTATCAGACAATAGCTAAGTATATGGTTACACAAAACAATAGCTTTACCCATAAAGTATAGTCTTATCAGACAATAGCTAAGTATATGGTTACACAAGACAATAGCTTTACCCATAAAGTATAGTCTTAGCAGACAATAGCTAAGTATATGGTTACACAAAACAATAGCTTTACCCATAAAGTATAGTCTTATCAGTCAATAGCTAAGTATATGGTTACACAAGACAATAGCTTTACCCATAAAGTATAGTCTTATCAGTCAATAGCTAAGTATATGGTTACACAAGACAATAGCTTTACCCATAAAGTATAGTCTTATCAGACAATAGCTAAGTATATGGTTACACAAGACAATAGCTTTACCCATAAAGTATAGTCTTATCAGTCAATAGCTAAGTATATGGTTACACAAAACAATAGCTTTACCCATAAAGTATAGTCTTATCAGACAATAGCTAAGTATATGGTTACACAAGACAATAGCTTCATCCATAAAGTATAGTCTTATCAGACAATAGCTAAGTATATGGTTACACAAGACAATAGCTTCACCCATAAAGTATAGTCTTATCAGACAATAGCTAAGTATATGGTTACACAAAACAATAGCTTTACCCATAAAGTATAGTCTTATCAGACAATAGCTAAGTATATGGTTACACAAGACAATAGCTTTACCCATAAAGTATAGTCTTATCAGACAATAGCTAAGTATATGGTTACACAAGACAATAGCTTTACCCATAAAGTATAGTCTTATCAGACAATAGCTAAGTATATGGTTACACAAGACAATAGCCTTACCCATAAAGTATAGTCTTATCAGACAATAGCTAAGTATATGGTTACACAAAACAATAGCTTTACCCATAAATTATAGTCTTATCAGACAATAGCTAAGTATATGGTTACACAAGACAATAGCTTTACCCATAAAGTATAGTCTTATCAGACAATAGCTAAGTATATGGTTACACAAGACAATAGCTTTACCCATAAAGTATAGTCTTATCAGTCAATAGCTAAGTATATGGTTACACAAAACAATAGCTTTACCCATAAAGTATAGTCTTATCAGACAATAGCTAAGTATATGGTTACACAAAACAATAGCTTTACCCATAAAGTATAGTCTTATCAGACAATAGCTAAGTATATGGTTACACAAGACAATAGCTTTACCCATAAAGTATAGTCTTAGCAGACAATAGCTAAGTATATGGTTACACAAAACAATAGCTTTACCCATAAAGTATAGTCTTATCAGACAATAGCTAAGTATATGGTTACACAAAACAATAGCTTCATCCACTAAATAATTCTTTATGAGCTAAACATTAGCCTTATCCTGGCTAAACACTAGATTTATTTGATAAACAATAGCTTTCTCCGCAAAACAATAACTTTACGCTCAAAACAATAATTTCATATGCTAAACAATGGCTTTTATCAAAATTGACAGTGTAATGAGACTAAATATTGGGAGTAAATTTAAAAGCTAACCGGTTCGGAACATTGGAGCCATTTCTCTTTTTGGTAGCTATTGAAGACTGGCTGCTACTACTTAAACTCTCATGCACTCCAGACGATGGCCGCTTTCTGCTGAATAAAACACACAGTCAATAGCTAATGTACAGCTATATGTCAATCACACAAAAGCACAATAGTAAGGACGTTAACAATAGACCTTTCCAGTTTATTCATCCATCATATCACATCATAATCAACTATGTGATGTGTACCATGACGTCATAATCAATGATGTCATGAATGATGCAGATAAGTACGTCACGAACGCTTAATTGGTGATGGACTAAGCATTGTTATACGAATTGTATGTCTTTACTATTTAATAAACATTTGTTGAATATTTTGAAGCTAATTAATAATAGGCAGCAACAGCACCCAGTTAAATTAGTTTTAAAATATTTAAAAGCTTAAAAGTTTTCTGGAAATTGATAGTTAGGGCATTCATGGATTGATCGATCCCACAGGCGAACTATGGGTGGATCTTAACTTGGGATGGGTGGGGCAGGCAGGGCATAATTAAAACTGGAAAGGTTCATTGTTCAAGGATTCACTGACACATCTCCATTAACCCTGTCACTGACACATCTCCATTAACCCTGTCACTGACACATCTCCATTAACCCTGTCACTGACACATCTCCATTAACCTTGTCACTGACACATCTCCATTAACCCTGTCACTGACACATCTCCATTAACCCTGTCACTGACACATCTCCATTAACCCTGTCACTGACACATCTCCATTAACCCTGTCACTGACACATCTCCATTAACCCTGTCACTGACACATCTCCATTAACCCTGTCACTGACACATCTCCATTAACCCTGTCACTGACACATCTCCATTAACCCTGTCACTGACACATCTCCATTAACCCTGTCACTGACACATCTCCATTAACCCTGTCACTGACACATCTCCATTAACCCTGTCACTGACAAATCCTTGAAAAGGTATATACTTTACAATATACAGTATATTCTGTTAAATATTTTAATATTAATTTTACTGGACGCAGTTGCAGCTCCAGCTTTCAGTCAAATTCATTTCAAAATATTCAACAGTTTTCCTGTTTGGGAGTGTTGAAAATGAGGAGATATGGGAAATACAAATGAGTAATCATAGACACTAGTTATTTCAGAAGGCAGCTGAATGTCTGCCATATTATATTTAGACCATTATTTGCATGAGATGTTAACACTTTTTATCATTAAAATCTCAGAATTCCAGTTTTAAACAAACTATGCACGACAATTGTCAAATATTTTGAACCTAAATTGATGGTCATTAAACATGAAGACTCAATACAAATGAGCTTTAAAATACTCATCACAGTACAGGTCAAAACAAAAACAGAAACATGTTAGTTAGTACAATCTTGAACAGAATCTAATAAATATTCTGTTGAATAATTTGAACATAATTAAATTGTAAGATAAAATGTGTGATAGAACTAGAGATATGGGTTTAAAAAACAACTATGTTCAAAATATTCAACAGTACATTTTCTTTGTTTTTTAAACATTTGTGTTTATTTCTGAGCTGTACTGTATTTTTAAAGTTGTGTTGCGAGCAGAGAGAAGCAGCAATATACCTAGAGACATGGTTTCTTGGTTCCGTCAGAGGAAAAGCATTGTTCAGTAACTGATGCATGCGACCACGCGCTCGTTCTAACGATGCCTGTGACTGGTCTGTATCTGAGCCACTGTATGCTGCATTCTGAAAAACAGTTTAACACTCATATCAGGCAAAAATGGCTTTTGCAGTAGTCATGAGAAATGTCCATTTGCAGACCAAGAGAAGACCATTTTTGAAAACTTAACACTGGAATGACTGGCTTGAAATCTTCTTGAACAAATTCAAGGATTAAAGGGTTAACTGTATGACTGCTGCAAGCCAACAGACAATCATTTTAATGGGCAATAACTCTGAACCTGCTGAATATTTTGAAAACAGTTAACCACCAACAACTATCAATAGAATTGTTTTCAAAATATTCAGCATATGCAGAGTTAAATAAACCCTATCGAAAATGTAGTCTGCAGAAATTCAGCGAGCAAATAGCTAAGTATAATATATGAATCAAACATAGGTTAGTCACAATATGAAAATGATTGAAATAACAGAATCAAAAGACCAACCATTTTGATGAGCTTATAACATTTTCGCAATGACTCTAAGATAAGATAGGATAAGTCTTGAATTTTCTACATTTGCCTGTTGTCATATTAGCCAAAGTAGCATATGCAATAGATATACTCTACTGAGCTTCATATAGAAGGACAGACAATCATATGTGACGTACTGAAATCAGGAAACATAATGCTATCAATATCAGCTGGTAGCGTTACAGATAATGTGCATATTAAACAAACTGCTATTTTAGTAGCATTGGCCACTAATTAGAGGGATCCATTTCTACCTTGAGCCCTCCCCCCCCACCCATTTCTAGCTATGACCTGCCCATTTCCAGCTATGACCCACCCATTTCCAGCTATGACCCACCCATTTCTAGCTATGACCCACCCATTTCAAGCTATGACCCACCCATTTCTAGCTATGACGCAACCATTTCAAGCTATGACCCACCCATTTCTAGCTATGACCCACCCATTTCTAGCTATGACCCACCCATTTCTAGCTATGACCCACCCATTTCAAGCTATGACCCACCCATTTCAAGCTATGACCCACCCATTTCTAGCTATGACCCACCCATTTCTAGCTATGACCCACCCATTTCTAGCTATGACGCACCCATTTCAAGCTATGACCCACCCATTTCTAGCTATGACCCACACATTTCTAGCTATGGCCCACCCATTTCTAGCTATGATGCACACATTTCAAGCTATGACCCACCCATTTCTAGCTTTGACCCACACATTTCTAGCTAAGCTCCACCCATGTCTTGCGCATCACGGGATAGTTTATATACTTTGCACCCTGAATTCCCAGAATCCCAATTTCAAGGTAACTATACAGGCAAACTGCTTAATAGATTAACTTTACTGGGTACTGTTGATGCCTATGGCAGCAGCAGTGCGCACTCAGTCAAATTGGTTTCAAAATATTCAACAGCTTATTTATTAAACAGTAAATCCATCAAATACATACAATTAACACACTTGATGGACTATTCCATCATCATAATGGAGTATTCTCTGTCAATTATGATTGTGACATCCACCTATATGCGACATAATTGATTATGATGTCATACACATGAGTGACAGGTTGAATTCCTCCATTGGTGTGATCTTAGAACAGTCATTATTATCCTATACATGAAGTTCATCAACATAGTCCAACTAGCAGGTAAGATATGAAACAACAAGATGCACAAGAAACCACTTGGTGGAATTCAATCAAATTTGTTATGTGCATTACCCATATGATTGGGGATTGCAAGACAATATTTGTGTTAGGCTCCACTCCCAGGGTGGGCATGAGGAAAGGTGTAGATTGTGAGGCGATGTTTATATTAGGCTTCGTCACCAGGGTGGGGTAGGGGTCTGTTGGAGGGGGAGAACAGCAAAGTTGGCATAGAGATTTTTGATGGCATGCCATTGACTGCAGATTTGAGCCTTAGAATACTTACAACATATCCTGTAGGCAGGTTTGGCCGAATAGGAGGAAGACTGAAAACATAGTGCATAATAATGTGTTATATTTAAACAGTAATTTACAATGTCTATACACGCATGCACCAACGCATGCACGTGCGCGCGCACACACACACACACACACACACACACACACACACACACACACACACACACACACACACACACACATTTATCTACTTGTCAATACAGTGCTACAAGTGGGGAATACACAGAATCTAGAATGCAAAGATGATAAGGGGGCATAACACCTAATTATAGAAAATAAAGACAGGTACGTAAGAATATCTTATTTTCAAAAATTTCCTCTCATATCATAAGCTTTCCTAAATAGCAGCTACTCTGTCAATCATTTCATCTGAGGATTGATTATCTAAAACGTCAGGCTTATACTTAAAACATTTTCAAAAATAGATTATCCCTTCTCAGAAAATAGTTCTAGAGCATTATCTCACTTGGCATCTATCAGCTCTTACCCATTCTGTGTGCTTTGATCAGGAGAAAGAGCTGATGCAGACAAGACAGCATCATCATCAGATTCACGATGTCCTGGTGGCTCCTCTCTCCGCTTATGACCCATCAGGACAAAAGCTTAGCGGCAAGTAAATAGTAGAAATAATCAAATGTTTGGTATTATAAATATTTAAATCCATGACGATAACACTAACTTATTATTATTACAAAGACACAATGATACTTCTAAACTCTTACTCCAGGTCCAGATCTGTTTTAAACAAGTTAAAATAGAAAGCAACCAATGCGTGGAATGGTATCTGACAGATTCCTTCTCATCTGAGTTCTTATATCTATCATAAACCCTCCACCAAACACAACAAAATATAGCCAGGATTAGAGTGTCTAGCAGAACAGAAAATTGGACCTTTCCGGCCTTAGCTATGCCCCGCCCATCTCAATCTAAGCTCCACCCACATGATCGTTCTCTGAACTTGCTGACTATTAATTTCCAGAAAACTATACAGGTAAGCGATTGAATATTTTGTAACTAATTTGACTGGGTGCTGTTACTGTCATAGTCAACAGAATATTTATTAAATAGTAAAGATATACAATTCATACAACGCATAGTCCGTCTTCAAACATGCGTTCATGATGTATTTATCCACATGATGTCATAATGTCATTATTATGTCATTCTACATGTCACGTAGTTGATTATGATAGATAAACTGGAAATGTCCATTGTAAGCGTCTATAGCATTCTATATTGTATGGTACCTTTACTTGGTTCCTTCTTCATCAGCCTGAGTCTCTGTTTATTATGCTGTCTTTCTACCTCAGCATTCCTCTCTAACTCAGGCTTCATCTGATATACAAATACAACAAGACCAATCACAGACTCTCATCTTCCCCTTTCTGTCACACGGTAACAACTTTTGGATTTTACGGATTTTCTGGAATTTTTAAACATTTTCTTGGATCGTGCCCAAACTTATTTGTGGGATCCAAGTCTATGGCCACACACTTTTATGTGCTAAAAGTTTGCGCCAAATCTGATGACAGAATTTCCGAGATATCCACATATCCAGAATTTGATCCGATCCAGATCCATGTTCCTTGATCCAGATCACGGCGCAAGTTTGGAAATCCTCTTGCACTCCAAGTTCATTTTTTGTGTTAAGATTTGAGCCAAACCAGATCCGTAATTTTTTTAGATACAGCTCCGGACACACAGACTGACCGACCGACACACACACGATCGCAAACCTTCTTCCTCTTATGGTGCATGGGTAAATATGCAAATATATAAGCAATGGTTCTTTCTGTAGCTTACAAACAATTCATGTGATACAATAAATTGCTAGCATGACACAAGCATTGCCCTGAGACAATGGAGGGGTCACTCAAGTAGCTGCCTTCATAATCAAGATATGTCACTTGTTCGGTTTGCAGGCTAACTGAAATTATCGAGCGGAAACCAAATAGGATATAATTTTTCAGACTAGATGGACTGTATCAAATGTGTCGAGCCATATTGATTTTCTGCATATCACACATCATGTTTGGCAGTGTCATGAAATAATGATTTCTTAAAATCATATATCCCCTTGCCAAATCAAATGTCTACTGAAAAATCCTAACATTCTTCTAATTCTTTACAAGGAGACAAATCACACAATATTAAACTCCAAAAAGTCCAAACCATGTAAAAATATGTAAACAATTTAAAAATCATTTTCATTTTCACTATGATGGAATCTGGATGCAATGAGGGCCTAGAAAACTTTTTTTTTAACATTTACCTAATTTTTGGTGCAAAATAACCAAGCCCAAATCCCGTAAAAATATGGAAACAATTTAAAAATCATTTCAATTATGATGGCGATTAATTGCAATGACAGCATAGATCAAATCTGTAGAGTTTTATTAAGATCAGACAGGTCCTTGATGAATCAAATGTCTATTGAAAAACTTTCACGCTTACTTAATTCCAAACGCCACAAATATATGGAAAAAAATTTTCAATCATTTCACTTATGATGAACACTAGATACAATGATGGCATAGATCAAATCTGTAGAGTTTTATTAAGATCGGATAAGCCCTTGATGAATTATCTGTACATTTAAAAACTTTACCATGCCTCTAATTCTTTGTGAAATATAGACCAGACCTTGTAAAATTATGGGAAAATGTTTTAATTATTTTATTTATCTGTAGACTGGATGCAATGATGGAATAGAACAAATCTGTACAGCTTTATTGAGATCTGATAAACCCTTGATGAATTAAATGTACATTGAAAACCTTAACATTTATCTGCACGCCGCACGCTATTTGGATAGTTATGTCACCCATGACCAGGATTTTGGCTGTATATAATTCCACTCAAGGTTTGATGCCGCCATGCATTGCCAAAATTTGAACTGAATACTCGCAGGATAACTGACGTTATCGAGTGGAGAGCAACCATTTTTTAATTTTCAAAAAATTGGAGACGGATTACTCTGGTGATTACAGCTGGATTTCAACCAAGTGCAATCCCTATCACAGTCGCATGGGGGGGGGGAGTTTGTGTGTGTCTCATGAAGAGTGATATATTTCCTTTCCAGAAGTTGACCTGAATCAGTGCAGGCTAACTCAAGTCAGCGAGCAGAAACATATATTTTATGAATTTTCAAGAAAACAAGGGGGATTATTTTGGCGATTACAGCTGCATTTCGGCTAAACGCAATCTCAGTCAAGGTCTCATGCGGAGGAATGCATTTTTGAAATTTGAACTTAATCCATGCCGGCTAACTGAAGTTACTGAGCAGAAGCCAGACCAGACCTGTTTCTATAGTCCCGGTGATTACGTTGGTGACTACGACCCCATCAATGACATGGCCGATGATGACATCACCAGAATGAGTGACCCCAATCCCCCATTATGGCTCGCAAAAACAATATTATAAGCAGACATGTGATAATTTCAGATCTTATTCTCCCGTAATTGTACAATAATTCCCTGTACCTGTGTTGCATAGATTTGTGGTTCCTGTCTTTGAACAGGGGCTGGCAATCGCAACAGTGGATGAGCTCTAGCCTCAATGGGATGATACTTGAAACGAGTGTCTCCCTGACGATCTTGAGTACGAGGGTCTGCTTCGCTTTCTAATTAATTTAAAAATACAGAAATTTATAATCTAGTTAATCAGGAGTAGAACAATGTCTGATTATCTGCCCCCGTTTAACCATTCTAAATTCCATTAACACATCAATGGTCAAACCGGCCAGAATCGGCCACTGCTATGAGGACTGGTCATCTCTGGACAAAGAGGATTTTTGACAATTTATCACTGGAATACTTGGCCCGTTAAAAAGTCTTCTCTTGGCCTGCAAATAGACATAATTAATGTCCATCTTCTTGACCATTAGAGGATTAACCCTTTTGCAAACAAATCCCTAAAAAGTAAAATCCCTCTGATGCATTGCATACTCTGTTGAATATTTTAAAATTAATATGACTGGAAACCATTGCTGCCTGGCAGCAATAGTTTCCAGTTATATTAAATTCAAAATATTCAACAGCTTTCCTGTATTATTGTTTAGAAATTGAGATATGGGGAATTCATCGATGAAAGGGTTAGCAATAATTGGAGCCAAATAACAATTTGACCTCTAGCTTGTTGCTGTCTAATGTTTTACATGCACCCAGAGGGTCAAGGTTTTTTCAAAATTCAATATGAAAGCGCTTCAAGCTAAAGCCAGTTAAAGGCCTACTGTTGCTCAGAAAATATTGTTATAATCTCCCAATAGTAAGCACATTGGTATTATACTGAAGTAATGAGTAAAGATTTTGTGAGAAGAATGGTATCTTCAGTAGCAACATGAAATATGGGAGAAAGTTAAATTCATACTGAAACATATAGTGTGAACTAATTATGATTTTAAAGCCTTTCGTGCCTACACCGGCCAGTTCACTCAGGACTACACCGGCCGAGGACAACCTCCTTGCTCAGATGTCATTACTGATACAATTTTGACATAAATAGTTGTCTCCCTTTAGCTATTAGACGCAGACAATAACGAGCTTAATTTCTGCCATCTATCACGTCATCAGTATATGCATAGCTCCTATTTTAAGAAACCACCACCCCACCCCACATCCAATTGCGCAGAATTCCAGTGACCACACACCCCCCCCCCCACCCACATCATTGGTATTTTTGTATAAATTTTTTGCTTTAAATATGAAAATGTAGGGGAGACAATTATGCTTAAGTATAAGTTTAGTGTTTGTTTAAGTTGTCTCCCCTAAATATATCATATTCTGTTTTATTTGTCATCAATTATTTTTGTATATACAGTGTTTTAATTACTTATTATTTTCAAAAGGACATTGGCCTTTTTTGACTAATTTGGTCCGAGATGGTAATTGTTTTTTTGCTGGTTGACCATTTGTGGGCTGGGAGAGGTCTGTCTTCGGGGGTTTTACCACGGGACTGACTGGCTCAGTTATTGCGCTGACCATTTTGGTTGTAGAATTCCGGAGATAGCCTTCTCTAGGTCTGCAGGTGTACATTCTCAGTGGCTAGGGATGTTTTTGGCCAGTGTTGTTATGAAGGGGTTAATGAGTGGGGTGGGTGATGGGCTAAATATGGAAGGGGAATTGTAAATAACACTAAAACGGGGTCTTTGGGATGGGTTTTGGCCAAGAAATGGGCTGGGGAATTATATAAAGATGTATTTTTGTATATATGGGGAATTGTATAGATTATGAAAATTGAGGATTGGTGTGTTTTCAAATGGGGAAATGTACAGTTTTGTTATTTAATTATTTGTTATTAATTACTTAGTATTTTTAAATTTTGATTGTTGTATGAAGAATTTAAATGAAAAAAAGAAAAAGAAATAAATAAATAAAGTAAAATTAAGGAAATACTATGATATTGTGGGCCCATATGCAGCCGGTGTAAAGTCTGATCCAGGGGATGCCAATGTGGACCCCTGGCCTGTGTAGGACTGTCACCATGGTTTCTGTGGGATGGTGATGTCCTGGATTGCTAACCAGACTTATTCTAAATTAACAGGGAATAGCTTTAGTTTGAATTTATTGTATATTATAGGCCATTGTGACCTGAATTTATAGGGGTGAATTTTGTGGTTGTGATTCTTGCAGTGGTGTGTTTGATGTGTGGGTGCATGGGTAGGAGATATAGGGTGGTTATGTGTGCGTGCGTGTGTCCGTGCATGTATATAGGGGTGTAGGTGGGGTGAGTGTTGGTGCGTGCAGCTGGGTAGCTTTATGTTGTATGTTTGAATGGATAGTATAAGGTTAATGGTGAGAGGTTTTGTTGTTGTTGTTGATTTGGTTTTATTGGCCACTCACACCTAGATGTATTCGAGCCATGACATTCTTTGAGGTGCTTCCCCGAAGGGTTGCTTAAATAAGACAAAACTAAAAAAAAATGACTATGTTGCTAGGCATGTATGTGTTGCCAGTTGTTGCCTAGTGAACTGTTGTTGGCGGGTGTACAATGTTGTATGCCGCACAAGGGAGGGGTGGGAGGGGGAATTACTTTATTTCTCTAGGTGGTGGGATGGGGGTGGAGGGAAGTCTGTGAAATAAAATCTAAAAATGGAAATTAGTCTGAATATTTTGAAATAAAAAATATTAAAGACGAAACTGAAGATAATATTATCAAACAAAATATAAAAAACTTAAAGTAATGGCATGTGATTAAATAAACAAGAAACGGGAAAAATTAAACTTAAAATCTTGTTTGCAAACGAAAAATCCAAATTTAAAACACAAAATTATAACCTGTTGCTTTTAGAAATAATAAACTGAATGCAGATGGCGCTATTAGGGGATTAAAATGGGCATGTCAAGTCACTAAAAAAGCCCCATATGCTAAAATATTGACTGCGCGCTGGACAAAGCAGAGCAAAACAAATCTACTCACCAGATGTAATATTATGATAGTGTCTATTATCTAATCTAGCTCAAAATAAACAATTAAAACTCCAGACTCTCCATGGTCCTGCCCATACTGTGTCCGGGAATTACCATAGCCTCCAGGTACCGAGTAAATTCCCACCAACAGTCAGATTCATCTTATATTTGTCTTGACAAACAGCGAAAGCAGGTCAGCCTCACCTCAGCGGGGCGGCTGAGGTAGGCCATTGGACAAACAGCGAAAGCAGCGCAGTCTCACATCAGGTATTAACAATTCTCGTAGAAACAAAAGCGGATGCTTTTTCGATTCTACTTCGAATAATACTTACCAGATGTACTATTATGATAAACTCCGGATTTCGACAGCCAAGAAACTCTGGTGGGAGGAGGTGAGGCTCGAAACAGCTCTCTATTACCATCTGACAGAGACGGTTGTGAAGCGACTGGAACCCCAGCATACGCTTGGGTTCCACCATCTGACTCATAGAGTGCTAAACTTCCATGGTCTAGACCGCGCTCCCCCAACCCTTCATTTGTCCGCACAAATTACAGAGGGCTGTTAAAAGAGGAGGCAACACCCACCAGACCCGTGTCCGCCGAAGTCTCAGCTGAGGCAGTCCAGGAGAGTGCAAAGAAGCCACTACAACCTCTAATTTTGAAAAACTATCAGTATATCAATTAGATTTTCACATTTAAATGAGTCTATTGAGCATTGTCTGTTGCAATGAATAAGATACTCTTGACCCACACTTTTGCCTAATCAGTCTGGGAATTCGACTGTAAGTAAATTAATATTAGTCACTTAAACTAAGAAAACACCCACCATTTTGAGTGCTAGGTCTTTATTGATCATCGCAGGACGTTCGCCCTTTCTATGGTCGTTCACGGATCATGTGCATCACCAGTGCCAGTGCCTGCGATGTGTGCGTAAACAGTGGTCAGGATGGCTTTGTGAGATTCGATAAATTCGCGATGGCTACCGGATTAAGTGTGCTGGAGATATCATGAAGGTAGAAATCAGTAAATGATGACTCAGCATGCCATTGTGCTACAGACATCACCTCTAAAGAGACACCCTTATAAAGGGCCGATGCCTCTGCTAGTGCTCGGACTTGATAGGCGTTCGCACGATCAATCTGCTTTCCTGTTGTGATTTTATGCGACATCTGAATAGCATCGACTATCCAACGAGAAATGGCATCTTTCGGGGTGTGAAGATGAGGAGCCTTGAGACATAAGAGCTTGGATCATGTCTAACTGAACTTGGCAAATTGATCAGCTGTCCTGGAAATTTAAGTGACTGATTCTTTGCCAGGAAACAAAGACGTGGTAATAGTCTTAGACCTTCACCCAATGACAAAACAGCTTTGTTCGGCAGAAAGCGCATGAATTTCGCATCTCCTCGCCGATGCTGCTGCAACCAAGAAAACTGACGTAATAGTTAACAGTCTAATATCTTAGATATAATTGGTTCAAAGGGAGCATGCACTAACACCTGTAGAACAAGAGATAGATTCCATGCTGGGATAGGAATTGGCTGTCTAGGTCGCAGATTGCTCATTCCTTTAATAACTTCATTTAAAGTGTCGTTCTCCAATCTGCAGCGGCTAGACTGGGAACGACTGAAGCTAATGCAGACTTATATACTGCTAGGCTTGAAGGTACTAGTTTGTCAACCTCGTGTAAATGACAGATAAAATCTGCTACTTGTTGAACAGATGCAGAAAAGGGATCGATATCTCTTCCCTTACACCACTCTGCAAATTTGTTGATTCTATAATTATATGTTCTGGTGGTTGACCCCCTTCGGGCTGAAGCGACAAACTTCGCTGCTTACTCGGAAAAGCCACCCTCAATTACTCGCTGCTTGATAACATCCATGCAGTCAATTGCAACATTTCCGGTCTGTCGTGGAGATACAGACCTTTGTTCTGAAAAATCAGATGCCTTCTGTCTGGAAGAGGAATTGGATTTCAGACTAGAATGCCCAGCAGATCTGTAAACTATGATCGGCCTGGCCAATGAGGATCAATCAGTAGTACTTGGCATATGCCCTCTCTTATCTTTTACAGAACTTTTGGGATGAGAATCGTTGGAGGATACGCGTACGCGTACATTCCTCTCCAACTTATCGCCAGTGCGTCCACTGTTAGAGCTAGTGGGTCTGGGATCGGTGATACGTATGTGACCATCTTTGCGTTTCCTTTCATCGCAAATAGATCCACATTTGGCTTGCGCCAATGTTTGAATAGAATCTCTGCTACCGATTGGTTGAGCTGCCATTCCGTTGGACGACAAACCGTCCATCGACTGAGCATCTGCTAGGATGTTGAATCGTCCTGGAATGTGTGCTGCACGAAGAATAACATTCCTCTCTTGGCACCACAGCAAACGATTCCATATCATCATACACAACTCCGGTGATCTCGTCCCACCTTGGTATTCAGATAAGACACCACTGGAGTTGTATGTCCTTATTAGGACAATCTTGTCTCGGATAAGTCTCGAATTTTCGAAGTGCTAATGCCACCGCTAATAATTCGAGTACATTTATGTGTTTCTGCTCGTTGGTCCAATCCCATTCCCCTGACACTGACAGATCGCCAATTACTGCTCCCCAACCCATCGCCGACGCATCTGTGAAGATGGACATCTGCGCTTGAGGAGGTTGTAGAGGAACACCTCGCAGGAGATTCTGTTCTGATAATCACCACTGAAGATGCAATATCAATGGTTCTTTTACTGGAATCGTCAGAGATAAAGGATCCGTTCGCTGAGACCAGAGTGACATTAAGTACATCTGAATCAGCCTGTCTTGGAACGCAAAGCAAAGGTATTTCTGAAAAGGAATTGACATTGGAATATGAAAATATGCGTCCTTCAGATCTATCGATACTGCCCACATGCCTTTTCTCAGCCCTGTCATCACCGCTGCCACAGTCTCCATCTAGAATTTTGGTGAAAGAATGAATTTGTTCAGCAGTTTGAAGTTGAGAATCGATCTCCAACCTCCGGTGCATTTCGGAACGAAGAAAATTATCGAACAGAAGCCCAGGGAGGACTGATTGCGAACTAAATGAATCGCATTCTTCCGTTGAAGATCTTTGATTTCTGAGCAAATGACATCTAGACGATCGGATTCACTGGGAACGGGAGTCCATATGGGTGTCGACGTTAACGGAACTAACAATTGACGGATGAGCCAGTCCAGTTCGTAGCTGTTTCTTAGCCAATGAGACTAAATAATCTTGCACGACCTGTTCCCACTGGTTTGAGAACAGCTGAAGTCTGCCTCTGATGGAAGGAATCTGCACACAGCTCCCAGTCGATGTTGCGCGACAACACGTTAATTCATTTTGGTGAAGATTCTTGAATCCATGCGTTTGTGATGCCACCGGTACGGATCTTGCCAGAAGGTCGTCAGGACCATCTGCCACGCCACCATGGCTATTCATACGGTAGCCGCTGCGTCCCGAGCCACCACTCTTCCTGTCGTCTTCATATGGCCTCTTATTAGAGGACCTATATGATGACGAACAACCAGGTCCCTGAGAACCAGATGTCCGATGGGCATCACCACCAGACGGACGGAAGGGCGATCTTTGCTGTTGCCTCTGCTGCTCCTGATGGTGCTGCTTATAGGACTGCTGCGGCTGAGTCCATTTCGTCGACTTCCACGACTTGCCAACGACCTCTTGCTCTGCAACCATGGACGCAACCTTGGAGAGCTTGCCTTGCCGAGCTGCCAAACAAGCCCGGACCAATAAAGGGCGCAAAAGACAAAGCAGTTTCACGCAATCGAGAACCATTCTCCTCCACTCCGCCAATGATCTAGTAATCACCCTGGCCAGGCAATCTTGGGATAAGTGCATGGTGTCCAGGATAACTCCGGGAGAAGCCTCTGGCACTTCCCGACCTTCTGCCACACAGGTTAGCAACCCCTGCAAGATGGTACAGCCATGGGAGAGAGCAGCCATAGCCACTCTCGCCGCATCCTCAATAAGCGTTAGCTCATTGAAGGCATCTTTATTAGTCTGAGAAACCAAGGGTTGAGAACGATCCTTGGATTTCCCAGCTAATGGCCTATTCAGTGCTTCTCGTTCTCCGACTGAAAACCTTGGAACACGGGTGTACTGATGATAGGCCTGCTCTGGAAAGTGGACCCTACTCTTAATCCCCTTAGGGGCCTTGGGCAACGTGTACTCCGGCTGAACCAGATGGTAAGCCGCGACTTCCAACATGTCAGAAGTCTGAGTATCCAAGGGTAGAGTTGGCATGGCTGAAGAGCCAGTCGACAGAGCGCTAGCTGCATGCTTTGACATCCGCTCCATCACCACTTTGCGCCGAGACCCTTGGTCAGATGTCAAGCCGAGAGTCGGACATCCATCCAAGAACCTGCACCCATTCAGCTTCAGTGCAGAATGATGATTCGTCCATTAAAGGACTACTATTTTCATCCTCCTTCTCACCCTTGGGTGAGGCCACCGACGACCCATACTGAGAGCTATGGACCAAACTTCCAATTCGAAGCGGGTCCATGGCTCGGCTACTTGCGGCTCCAGTATCTAGCGAATCACCAGATATGGAATCACCACAATCCATCGGCTCCAGCATAGAAGCCGGGACTGCGGCCGCTAACACAGCAGGACATGGGACTCCGAGAGGAGCCGCCATACCAGCATCCATGATGCCGACAGGAGCCGTAAAAGACGGCTCTGACGGCACTCCGGAAAGAGCAAACTCCGGATGAAAGATGTCTGCCGGAACGTCGACATCTCCACCCGGCTGACAGATCCAACCAAAACCTGGGGTGAGCAGCGGGAAACTCTGGTACCTGTCACCAGTGAAAGCTCTGGCATGCCAGTCATCCATCAGGAGAATATCCTCTTCCTCTGCCGTAGGCTCTTGAGCGGATGCGAGAGAAAGGTCAGGTGCATATTCCTCTGCAGAACTGGCCGGACCACATATAGGTTGTCCTTCACCAGGCTGCATCAACAGAACCGTATACTGGAATGACTCAAACATCGCCTTCAATTGGGCTGCCCAAAACACCCATGGCTGAGTCCATCCACTCATTCAGGCGCTCCTCCAGACCTTTAACTGATGCCTGATCCATCCTGGCCGCCTTGTCTCTCGCGATTCTCTCCACACGCCGATCAAAATCAAACGCTGTCACTAAGTTCGACGACCACTTTACACCCACATCGCAAGGACCTCCAACCTTACACTTGGCACACACAACACAGTGGTGCCCCACAAACTTCCGCTTCATGAAGCCATTGAAGCGGGAACATAATGTATCTGGCGGGGCCTTGCCTTGCCCCTTCACCTTCTGCGAACACAGAATAAGAATTAAAACGCTGCACATGATAAGATGATGACATGATAAGATGATAACGAGCAATATGCACAATTTACTTGATTGCAATTTTAAAATTACTTAAAACATTAACTTTCTCTTAAATTAATGATAATCAAGTTCTAGGCAGGAAATATTTGAAAATTTTAGTGAATATTTTATAAACATGACTTGGTAATTAACTAACGCTAAAAAAGCCAAGATATTAAGACCGATCGCTACAAACACTCGACAATGAAGCGAGAGCTAATGATCGGCTTAAAAACTGAGTGCATAGACACACCCAGTCAAAACAAAAAGTTAATCATGGGCGCCGCCATCTTGGCTATACGCGCATCCATCTTGGAAGGAACCGAATCGCAAGAGAAATTAACCGAGTACCCGGAAAAGATTAAAAAGTTAGCGGGTACCGGAGCGACTCTAAAAAAGGCTACCATTTTAAAACAATGTGCCAGTTTAAGGAAATTTCAAACAGTCATTATGGCACGAATGTATAAATCCTACAACCTGCCCCTGCGATTTTCCTTTCCCTTCCATGATAGCAGCTATGAATCAGATAGAAACGGCTTAAATCCTCAGAAAATTGCAAATTTTATAAAGCAAAAAACGTGCGACTAGATTGGAGTGCAAAATAGACGAATCTGACTGTTGTTAGGAATTGACTCGGTACCTGGAGGATATGGTAATTCCCGGACACAGTATGGGCAGGACCATGGAGAGTGCGGAGTTTTAATTGTTTATTTTGAGCTAGACTAGATAATAGACATCATAATAGTACATCTGGTAAGTATTATTCGAAGTAGAAAGCATCTACACCAAAAGCAAAGCCATGCCAAGCACGACCTCCGTGTCCAGTTTTTGTGTTTCCACTACCACACACCACCACCAATGTCTGCATCATTGCAGCAAGCAAGTAGCGCTACCAGTGCCTCCACACGACCAACAGCATATCTTTCCAGGGTGGGTTGATTGTGGCTCAACCATAAGCTTGTCTACCATGTGGCACCAATCGCACATCCAAATTCTGGCCTTCTTCTCTGGCGCCGAGTCTGAGAGGTTTTAATTAGTTTTTCGATAACTTTTGCTAAAGTGCATAGGTAGATTAGGTGTGTTGGGGAATTAAATAAATAATTCAACAAATAGTTTCTCTTATTGCATATGCAGATAGTGGTAAGACATGCCTTTTACAATAATGTTTTTAAAGGTGTAAGATGCAATAGGGGAACAGGTCATGTAGTCAGCCATTAGGTGTCTAACTCTTTGGCAACCCTTTTGGTCGCTAGTCTGGAGATTTTCCAGCCACCACCTATATGTCTGCGTGTTTTGTCTCTGTTGCAAGTACATACTGATTTCTTCAACAAAAAAAGACTGCCGATGATGTAGTGTATAGCGTTATCAGAAATCCCATTACTAATGCATGGGCCATGTATGGCCGGTGTAGTCCAGAGTGAACAGGTTGTTTTTAGGTATAAATACAGTAGGCATTTGAAAGTAACTATTTATTCTGTTGAAATATGTCAAATTTACACAAATTATGGAAAAAAAATTAATCCCCCGGGAGCATCTACATGAAAAAATGTAGTCACAAAAGTGTTAGGCAATTCATTGCATAAACCATTAACTACAAAAGAGGTTTAACCAATCAATGGTAAAAACTGGTAAAATTGAAATTTTTGATCAGCAAATCTCCTTAATATAGCCAGACATTCCAGTGACACATTTTTAAAAATAGTCTTCTCTGTGTCTGTAAATGGACATTCCTCGAGATCATTGCATTGGCTTTCTACAATACCGAACTATATTAACCTTTTAATGGTCAAGTCTGCCAAAAGCAGCCAAAAGCGGCCTCAACAGCGGTCTTGCGGAATGTCCATGTGCAGGCCAAGATAAGTATTTTTGAAAATTTACCACTAGAATGACTGGCTCAATAATAAAAAACAAAATCACCTTATCTCGGCCTGCAAATGGATGTACACTTTGGAAAAATGTATGTTTTTGTGGAAAATCTTGATCATTAACCCTTTAACACTCATCTCAGCCAAAAATGGCTTCTGCAGTGGTCTCTTACAAGCCAAGAGAAGACTATTTTTGAAAATGTATCGCTGTCATACCAGAGGTAAACTTTCAAAAAATAGTCTTGTCTTGGTCTGCAAATGGACATTTTCTATGAGAAAATTGACATTTTCCTGAACACATTCAAGGGTTAAAGGGTTAATCTCTGCACAGTGCTTTGTTCAAAAACTTGTTATTTAATGATAGACTGGAGATACACTGTAATGTGGACTTGTTTCACTATATACCTGTCTGACTTTCTGTGGCCTCAGTACCTGTATCCATGGACACATCTGTAGCATGGCTATGATAAGAAATAAATAAAGGATGATTGTATTACACAATTTTGATGCATTTAAATATATATATATATTGTATTGAAGATAATTTAACATTACTAGCTGATAACTCTGGTGAATATATCACGATATCATTAAAATGATATCACTAAGTAATATGTCCAGTGCAAGAATTTGTTCATGTAGGTTCAAACGCTTCCAGATCTGGCATGAGCAAGCAAATTTGTATATCTTTTCATTTTTTTTAGGGGAGATAACTTATGCGACAGATTTCATCGAAGTGAAATTATACCACTGCATCTTTAAATAATATAACCAGGCAAAAAGAAATTGTGAGCATAGCCACACAACTCTTCAAGATCCTGTCCGAATAAGACAATTTTGACAGTTTTTAAGTATTTCGGGGAGATAGCTCTGGTGAAAAAAGATGGATTTCATCACAACTACATCATAGTGCTCACTGCGTCTTGACGTGATATGACAAATGGGGGAAAAAATTTTTGAGCATAGGCTCTAAACTCTTCAAAAACTGGACCAAGACAATTTTTATGATTTTTAAAATTTTCAAGGGAAAGAAGATTGGCAAATATGAACACATTTCTCCCAAAATAAACGAAATCAAGGATTTCTTTTTTCACGAGAGAGTTGATACTTACCTCCCTAATACTTTTGATATTGCTAAATATTGGCTTTCACTCAATAAACACTCAGATTAAAACAGTTAGGTGCCCCTACTGGGCAGGGAGTCAGAGCGTAGTCTGGCGGATGCCAGCCCCAACACCGCGCATGCGCAGACTAGCACTTCCTCTGACTAATTTATTGGCTGATACACATGCAACTATAAAGAGCCTGAAGACCGAGCCTCTGTGGGGTGGAGAGGCCAGGTCCGTATCTAGGGAGGTAAGTATCAACTCTCTCGTGAAAAAAGAAATCCTTGATTTCGTTTATTTCACATCAAGAGTATACTTACCTCCCTAATACTTTTGATATTGCCAGAATTCGACAGTGAATTCGGCGGGAGGGAGGCGAGGTCAAAAGACCAGCTCATCCCTATACGCTTTTCTGCGTTTAAGGCACTTAAACTTCTGAAACTGTATGAAAAAAGTCAGGATTTGACTAACCATCGGATAACACCCCCGATGTATGAGAGATGACCGAATGTCATATGCGCTCCCCCCCTCCTTCCTGGGAGGAAGAGTCGAATGACCTCAATGTCCTATACGCTCTCAACGTACAAGTGCCATGTACTACAGGACAGAGACGAAAAAACTCCATTTTCGTATACTCTCAACAATGAACCACATAAATACACAAAACCATCATCATATTAATAACGGGTAACGTGACAAGACAATCAACAATGGACAACACATACACAAGACTGACCTTGTTGAAATGGCTGCTGACATCCTCTTCCCATTGGTGAAGCACGATGCAGTCCCAAATTAGTGGTTGTTTCCATAAATTAATTGTGAAATATATAAGCAATGAGGAAACCCCATCAAAAATATATGCCAAGTTATTTTTTCAAAATCGACAAGGCGAGAGGATTAGAGGTGTCACGGAGATAATGGTCTGTAAAACTTGACTCACAGTGCCACTGAGCCACCGACATAATATCATCCACCGGGACCCCATTAAATAGGGCAGTGGATGTCACTACGCCGCGGACACTGTGAGCCTTGGCCACGTCAACCTGCTTCCCGGTGGCGGATTTATGGCAAAACTGAATGCATTCTACAATCCACCTGGAAATGGTGTCCTTAGAAGCCCTGCCATGGGGTTCAATATAAGACAACCATAACGCCGACTGGTCGGTGCGCCACTCCGCCGTACGTTGTTTGTACCGGCAAAGCGCCCAGACGGGACACCATGCTTTAGAATTAGGATCATATCTAGTTAAAGCAGGCAAAACAATAGGTTGACCTGGATATTTCAACGACTGATTTTTAGCCAAGAAATTAATCCTAGGTAGCAGCTTAAGGCCTTCCCCTGAAACCACAAAACGGTCATCCTCGGCTGATAAGGCATGAATTTCACTCCTACGCCTAGCCGAGGCCGCAGCAATTAAAAACACAGTCTTCAGTGTTAATAGTTTCATAGAAATGGAACTAAGTGGTTCAAACGGCTTATCACCTAGTACTTGAAGCACTAGCGATAAACTCAAAGACGGAATCACAGGTGGATTCCTTGGTCTTAGATTGCCCATGCCTTTAATTAATACATTTAATGTATTTACTTCATCACTTCCCCTCTTAGCCAAGCAAGGAATAACAGACATTAAAGCTGACTTATAACCAGCAATAGAGTTAGGCTTGAGGCTATAGGCATCATAGAGGTGACAGAGGAAATCAGCTACTACCTGAATAGATGAATCCATTGGATCAATACATCTTTTTGAGCACCATTCTGCAAATCTGTTGATTTTATAATTATATGCTCTGGAGGTTGACCCCCTCCTGGCTTTGGCCATAAACATGGCTGCTTGCTCAGAAAAGCCCTCCTTAATTCTAGATTCCTTGACAACATCCACGCAGTCAATCTGAACATTGACGGATTGTTGTGAAGGGCCTTGCCCTGGAAGATAATATCGTCCATCAGAGGCAGAGGAACCGGATTGCAGACCAGAAGGTCCAGCAGATCCGTATACCATGATCGGCTTGGCCAATCCGGGGCGATCAGAAGCACTTGGCATTCCTCTTGTCTGATTTTCTGAAGAATTTTTGGAATCAGGATTGCCGGAGGGAATGCGTATGCATACATTCTCCCCCAGCTGATAGCTAACGCATCTGTTGCGAAAGCACTTGGATCCGGAATCGGAGAGACGTACGTCGTCATCTTCGCATTCTTCTTCGTTGCGAACAAATCGATGTTGGGTTTCCCCCAATGGTCGAACAGACGATCCGCCACACATTGATTTAGTTGCCATTCCGTGGGTAAAACACTCATCCTTCGGCTCAATGAGTCTGCTAGCAGATTTAACCTTCCCGGAATATGAACTGCTTTCAAGGTAATCTGGTGATCCAGACACCAACAAAGCAGTCTCCATGTCATCATACAGAGACTGGGCGACTTCGTTCCGCCCTGGCGGTTTATGTAAGTCACAACTGTTGAGTTGTCTGAACGAATAAGAACAATCTTGCCCTGAACTTTCTGTAAGAAATGTTCCAGGCCCAGGACTACTGCTTTTAGCTCCAGTAGATTTATATGTTCCTTTGACTGTTCCAGATTCCAAAGCCCTGATATCGTGGACTCTTCCAGGCAAGCTCCCCAGCCCTCCATCGATGCATCTGTATACACAGTCACCTGAGGGTGGGGAGGGGTTAGCAAAACCCCCGGCAAGAGATTCTCTGTATTCAACCACCATTGCAGGTGATGAATCAGAGGCGCCAACACTGACACATTCGAGTCCAGCGAACCTGTACTCTGGGTCCATTGTGTCATGAGAAATAACTGGATCGGCTGCCTGCGTAAGGCGGCCTGAGGAATGACTGGTTCCAATGAAACCATCAACCCCAGCATTCTCAAGTAAACCCGTGCCAGGACATGACGACTGTCGCACACTGACTGAATTAATGAGATGAGTTTCTGAACTCTCTCCTGAGTAGGATAAACATATCCTGTCTCTAGATCGAAGAACATCCCCAGGTAAACAAACTTCTGGGATGGAATCAGCTCTGATTTTGGGAAATTGATCATCCAGCCTAAGTCTGTGAGAGTTTTCAAAACAATCTCCAGACTGGCCGATAAACTTTCCCGGGTGTGTGCTTTCAACAGCCAGTCGTCTATGTACGTGTGGACTGCTATGCTTCTCCTGCGGAGGTATGCGGTGATCGCAAGAACCACACGGGTGAAAACCCGAGGAGCCGTGGAAATTCCGAAGGGTAGCACCCTGAATTCCCACTGTCTGCCCTGGAATGCAAATCTCAGGAAGCGACCGAAACTCCTGTGTATGGGGATGTGGAAATAAGCGTCCTTCAAATCTATCGACGCTGTCCACATTCCCCTCTCTAACCCCGCCAACACCGAGCGCACAGTCTCCATCTTGAAACTGGGCGTCTCTATGAACTTGTTCAATGGCTTGAGGTTGAGAATTGGTCTCCACCCTCCGGTGTTCTTTGTTACTAAGAACAGGGTTGAATAGAAGCCCGGACACCTCTGTGCCGGCTGAATAGCTCCTTTTTGTATGAGGGAATTTATTTCCTCCTCGATACACAACCTTTGATCTGGATCTCTCGGATTTGGAGTCCAGATCGGCACTAGAGACAGTCGCGATGGCGGGCCTGTCATCCAATCGGGATGATACCCGACTGAAAGCCATCGCAAGACTAAACGGTCCTGAGTTAACCGTTCCCACTCTTGCATGTGGTCGGCTAGCCGGCCTCCCACCGGTCCACCTAGGGATAGAGGTGGACATAAGGAGTGCAAGAGCGGCACTGTCTCCTTTGCCAGAAACACCGGCGTGGTTCTCACCGCGGTAACCGTCCCATCAGGAACGATTACCCCGCCAAGATCCTCGCGCGCCACGACCAGCACCGCGCGCCCCTCGGTGCGCGGGCGGCTGCCTGGCTGACTGCGCCTGAGGAGCCTGCGCCCCCCTCGCTGCTGGCCGAATCGCACGCGGCCGAGGCCGACGCTGCGATGGTGGTTGGCCTCTGACCTGGCCACTACCACCTCGAGCCTGCAGGGGACGATACGCAGGGGGTGCGGCGCGAACGTTGGCACGACGAAGCACCTCAAACTGCTCGCGCAGCGCCCTCTGGTTATTGACCAGAGTAACCGTCTCCTGGAGGTGCCTGCATCCCTCACCTCCAAAGAGACCAGGACCTGTCATAGGCGTACGTAGTAGCCTATTGTATAGGTCCTGGGACGGGCACAGATTATCCAATGCAAAAGTGCGCCTTGCCCGGACACTTCTGGTCACCGCCCGCGTCATACAGTCCAGCGCCAGGTTGATACCATCCTGGATGGCTCGCTGGACTGTGACCGGACTTGGCTGGCGCAATGCGGATGCTGTTACTACCCCTTGTAACAGCTGGGAGACGTGGGACAGAGCGGCAATCGAAGCCCTCCCACTCTCCTCCGCATCACGCAACGCGGTATTTGCTGAACGCAACGCGTTCGAACACAAGACTCCCGTGTCAGAACGGGAGCCTGGCCGCGCATCCTCACCCAAAGCTGCGCGGTCATCCACGCTCGGCTTAGGTACCACACCGTACCGCTGGTAGTCCAGGGGCACGATGCGGTAACGCCTGGCCACCTCGCGCGGGGCCTTAACGAGACGTCCACTAGACTTAATGGACGTCTCCGCCGCCTCGAACATGTCAACGACATGCTCTGCCAGCGGCAGAGAAGGCATAGCGTTAGCAGTAGGCTTACCAGCTAACCACGGCCTGTGATCACGCTGGCTAGCCGACTGCTCCACGGGCAGATCTGGTCTAACACTCACCAACCACTGGCAAGCGTCAGACCAATCCTCCTCCATGGCTAGCTGCGAGCGCTCTACAAGACGGGGGCCTTCGTCTTCCTCCTGAGCGCAAGCAACAGAGCTTGACGGCGGGTACGCTGATATCCCTGGCAAGCCAGGGAGAGCATGCGGGCCTGACAATACCGGCATGCTAATATCACTGGTTTGACCAGGAGCAGGCGCCGTGGTAGAGCGCGGGGCATATACCGCCCCACCACGGCCCCGGCCAGCACCAGCGACACTCTCGGCAAGCCGAGGTATGCGGTAACGTTGGCCTTCAGCGCCCAGGGCCACCGTCTGAACCGTGGATTCTACCCCTGGGAGAGTAGAACCGTGGAATAAGGCGCCCGTATTCCCGCGAGGGGTGCACAGACGTCATAATCCATATCCACGTCCTGAGACGGCGACCCCAACAGGTAATCCTCATCCTCCTGGCCAGACAGATTAGACTCCGGGTCAGCAAAGAGAGCTAACCCGGACTGGCCAGGGAAGGTGCCATACGAGGTACTGGCACCCGCGGTGTGCGGATAGCCCTGGACTGATAAGCAGCCCGCGGGTTCCAGCGACAACCGTCCACGGTCCCTATTGGGCGCGGCAATAAGCCTGCTGCCAGGGTCGTGGAACGCCCCCTCTAATGGGGCCACCTCTGAATCTTCAAACAACGGAAGCGTACTAAGGAACGGTGATTCAGAGGCGGGGATTACCTGCTCCGAAGCAGATGATGAGGCCAACAAAGGATTTGGTCCAGGAAGCATGCCACGAAGCAACTCTGGAACCAAATCCTTTATTGTCCTCCTCATCTCTCCCAACATCTCGGTCCGGAAGGCCTCCATGTCCACCGCGGACGAGGCCTTCCTCTTACCCTTCTTACTTACAACCTCTTTTTTCAGCTTCCTCTTCTTCTCCTCCTCCACCACCTTGTCCTTCGCCTGCAAGCACAAGAATTCGGACATTAGCTCGCCCCCCCAGTGCTTACATATCTCGCAATTAAGCAAGGGACCACAGGGGCTACACTGAAAACAGAGATGAGGACCAAACTTGTCCCTCAAAAATCGTCCACAGGACGCACAACCAGGTCTCTGAAAAAAGCCAAAGGACGAGGAGTATGAGCAATCTAGTTAAGCTTAGAATAAACGAAATCTAGGATTTCTTTTTTCACGAGAGAGTTGATACTTACCTCCCTAATACTTTTGATATTGCTAAATATCGGCTTTCACTCAATAAAACACTCAGATTAAAAACAGTTAGGTGCCCCTACTGGGCAGGGAGTCAGAGGTAGTCCGGCGGATGCTCGCCCCACCACCGCGCATGCGCCGACTACTACTTCCTCTGGCTCATTTATTGGCTAACACATGCAACTACCAAGAGCCTGAAGACCGAGCCTCTGTGGGGCGGAGAGGCCGGGTCAGTATCTAGGGAGGTAAGTATCAACTCTCTCGTGAAAAAAGAAATCCTAGATTTCGTTTATTTCACATCAAGAGTATACTTACCTCCCTAATACTTTTGATATTGCCAGAATTCGAAAGTGAATCTGGCGGGAGGGAGGCGAGGTCAAAAGACCAGCTCTTCCCTATACGCTTTCAAGCGTTTAAGGCACTTATGACGTCTGAAACTGTGTGAAAACACAGTCAGGATTTGATAAACCATCGGATAACACAACCGATGCCTGAGAGATGACCGATTTGTCATATGCGCTCCCCCCCCTCCCTTGGGAGGAAGATTAAATGACCTCAATGTCCTACACGCTCTCTTCGTACTAGTGCTAAGTACTATAGGACAGAGACGAAAAGGCTCCATTTTCGTATACTCTCTCTAAAGAACCACAACCCACATAAACCATCACCATATTAATAACACTGGGTAACGTGACAATACAAACAATGAACAACACATGAACAAGACTGACCTTGTTGTCCTAGGAAGCTGTCATCATGAATCCAGTAGAGAAGGATGATACAGTCCCGACAAGTGGTTGTCACCGTCGCTGAATGGCGAAGTATATAAGCAATGCGGAGGCACTCTTCACAAACATAAAGCGGTTATTGTTTCAAAATCGACAAGGCGAGAGGGTTAGAGGTGTCACGGAGGTAATGGTCTGTAAAACTAGACTCACAGTGCCACTGAGCCACTGACATAATATCATCCACAGGGACCCCATTAAAAAGGGCAGTGGATGTCACGACACCGCGGACACTGTGAGCCTTGGCCACGTCAACCTGTCGCCCGGTGGCGGATTTGTGACAAAATTGAATACATTCCACAATCCACCTAGAAATGGTGTCCTTAGACGCCCTACCATGGGGTTCAATATATGACAACCATAACGCTGACTGGTCGGTACGCCACTCCGAAGTACGCTGTTTGTACCGGAGCAGCGCCCGTACGGGGCACCATACTTTAGAATTAGGATCATATCTAGTTAAAGATGGCAAAAAAATAGGTTGACCTGGATATTTCAATGACTGATTTTTAGACAAGAAATTAATCCTAGGTAGAAGCTTAAGGCCTTCCCCTGTAACCACAAAACGGTCAACCTCGGCTGATAAGGCGTGAATTTCACTCCTACGCCTTGCCGAGGCCGCAGCAATTAAAAATACAGTTTTAAGAGTTAACATTTTCATAGAAATGGAACTAAGTGGTTCAAAAGGCTTATCACCTAGTACCTGGAGCACCAGTGATAAACTCCAAGACGGAATCAGTGGAGGATTCCTTGGTCTTAGATTGCCCATGCCTTTAATTAATACATTTAATGTACTTACTTCATCACTCCCCCTATGAGCCAAGCAAGGAATAACAGTCATTAAAGCTGACTTATAACCAGCAATAGAGTTAGGCTTGAGGCTATAGGAAACTCACCAACTCAAGAGAAGGAAAAATGATCATAAAGATCATAATTTATCAGAAAACCAGCTTCGGACAACTTTAATTGTTAATAAAGAGCAAGGCTGATTATGACGTCATTAATCCTATGACAGGAAAAAATCGATCCCCAACAAACATCCCAGTGCAAGGACGAATTGTATCTCTAACCAGAACATATGCAGAATGGACATTTCGACTACACAAGCATCAGATATATACTGATAAAAATGGCAAATAGTGTTAATTATCTCCCTTTCCTCTAAATAATTAACATCACCTCATATCAATAATTAGATACCTGACACCTTCCTTGTCTAGACAAACCATCCAACCTGATGAACTGGAGCACTCCACCACTGAACGCCTCTTAACTCTCTCCACCTCTAGGGGAAGGAATTGGATCAAGAGGGCAAAGTGAGAAGACCTTTATAATAGGCCTCCAACTCACTGGACATAGAATTTTTGGTTAGATAACCTAACAGTATTAGTAGGAAATGGAACCATGGTGGAGACACAAACCCTCTGCTGATGTCATGTCCATTATATTTCTTCACACAGACCTGTGGACATAAACACAAAGAGAGATTAGTCTTATATAGCACCTAGTTGAAATAAACCAACTAATCAAGGCGCTTATCACGTTTAGCGCGAGTCCCGGAAACACATTACAACGGGACAAAACTCGCTAATTTTACTAGAAGTCACCTGATTTAAAGGTCCAAGGCCCTCCTGTGGCGAAGTCGCTCTCTCTGCCATCTTTATCAGGGATAAACTTCTACCAAACCGTCTCAAAAAGCTTCGAAAAGAGTATAGAAAGTTTCTAACACAAAAGCATGTGTACACTCTCAGCCAATAAATTAGCAAAGAGAAAGTGCTAGTCTGCGCATGCGCGGTGGTGGGGCTGGCATCTGCCAGACTACGCTCTGACTCCCTGCCCAGTAGGGGCACCTAACTGTTTTAATCTGAGTGTTTATTGAGTGAAAGCCAATATTTAGCAATATCAAAAGTATTAGGGAGGTAAGTATACTCTTGATGTGAAAAGGCACATGCACATCTTCAGATGGTACTGCTAACATTTACCAACTTTCCTAGGAATCACATTTAAACTGAGGTGTTGCATTAACAAGAAACGATTACAGACAAATGAACACATGGGTGGATCACTATATCTACATGTACCTACCTACCTACCTACCTACCCACCTACACATGAACTCATGGACACACACACACTCAGACATATGCACCTTCAGGCACCTGCATTCACGGACACATGCATGCGCACACAATACATTTCATGCCGGGGGGGGGGGGGGGGGGATAACAAATGGGGGTAGATCCCTGCGATGACTCACCAGAAACCAAGGGGGAAAAGAAAAACCTTTAGCCTCTTAAAATGGCACACATGCTGGGCTAAGGTCTGACAAAATGCTTTTATAGCCAAGAGAGCCCATAGACCTGTGGGTATGCGGGGGGGGGGGGCAAGATATTTCAACCAACTGGATACTTTATACTCCTGTGTGGAGTCAACAACAATGACAACCAGAGGATTGCTGAAATCTACGCCCTCACCACCACCCTCTCCCCACAACCATTATGCACTGGATCAATGTAGTATGAAGATTGTCTAGCAGTGCAGAGGCAAAGAAAATTCACACAGCATATTGCATTCAATGCTAATTTATACAATGTATATGCAAGTATGTACTGGACGGATGACATTCAATCAGCGATAAAGGGTGTATTATTAGATTTAAAAGTAATTACAATTTCCTTAATTGGGTCACTGTGACCTTGACCTTTCAAGCCATAAATTAAGATGCTTCACGGGCCGAGTTTGGTGAAGAGGCTTTCAGTATAACTTGACTTAGTTATCATCTGGAAACACAACAAAATTTCCTTAATCGGGTCACAGTGATCCTGACCTTTGACTTTATGAATTAATAGGGTTCTTCGGACGCCCAAGGGTAACATATAAGCCAAGTTTGGTGAAGATCCCTATAGGAGACATTGAGCTCTCATTCAGAAACACAAACAAATTTCATTAATTTGGTCACTGTGACATTGACATTTGACTTTTTGACCTAAAACTGTTATGGTTCTTTGTGGCTTCAAAAACAACACACACGCTAAGTTTGGTGATGATACTTTCAGTAGAATTTAAGTTATCACATGGAAATGAAAACCTGGATGGACGGATTAACAGACAAACAAACAAACGAAGAGACAGACAAAGCAACGATACTATACCCATCCCACCTTATATTTATAGGGATGGGGGGGGGGGGGCATAATGAGGAGTGAAATGTATACTGAACCGCAAACGAAACGCCGTAACAATAGACGATATCAAGAGCTATTAGCTTTATTTTGACATCAGAGGAAGCCAATTCTTTGCAGGCATAATCACCACAGTCTGTATAATGTTTTTAGAGTGTTCTCTCGTGGCAATCACACAATGGCCAGAGTTAAAGTGTGCAAATGCCCGGATGATTACGTCTTGAAATGTGTCAAAGGCTGCCAGTTGTGATTTGGATACAGAAGCCATGCCACGACTAAGTGTTAAACAATGTGAACAAGCCATTGGATGTCTAAACATCAGGCAACGTCCTCAAGTCATTGCAAATGCCTTCAATTGCGCTGTATGCACAATACTTCTGAGGCAGCAATACGTCACTAACAGCACCAATGACCATCCACGCAGTGGTCACCCAGGGTCCCAACACCACGACAGGATCACTACATACTGCCTCAACACCTCCACAACCGATTCGCTAGAGCAACGGAAACAGATCGTCAGACCATTGGCACACACCAGCGGCGGCCCATTGGTGAAGACACGGTCCGACGCCATTTGGCCGCCAACTACATGTCATGCCGTTGTCCAGCCAGGGGTTCACCACTCACAGCTCGTCAACGTCAGCAATGTCTGCAATGTGCCATGCATCGTCAGCATTGGTGTCATCAGCAATGGAGGACCAGTTTTCTCAGATGAAAGCCGTTACTGCATCTCTACCGCAGATGCCATAGCCATGGTATGGCGAAAGAGGGGCAAACGGTATGCAGATGCATGTGTCATGGAAAGACCCGTGGGGAGGACCAAGCATCATGGTTTGGGGGTGAATTGGCCTGAAACAGAAAGTTGGGCCTGTGGTCTTCCAGAACATTGGTCCAGGCAGACGTCATCGGGGCACGGCTGTTCAGTACATTGACCAAGTTCTGAGACCCCATGCCGTGCCCCAGTTTGTGAGACACCCGAATCACACCTTCCAGCAGGTCTACGTCTGTGCCCACACTGCTAAAGCCACCGGAGACTTCCGCCAGCAGCACAATATCAGAGCCATGCCCTGGCCTGCCCTCAGTCCAGATTTAAGCCCCATTAAACACTTGTGGGATGAAATCCAAAGAAGACTTCATACAGTGCGCCCCAAAGCCGACAACTGCAGCTGAACTGAGTGCAGCCTTCCTGACGGTATGGACCCAGATCCCAATGGTGTTCATCAACCGCCATGTTCATTCCATGTACAGGAGATGTGTGTCCGTGATCAATGCCCATGATAGGCACAGAAGGTATTGATTTGCGCACCCTAACTCTGACCATTGTGTGATATCCCCCAGAGAAAACACTCACAAAGCATTCTACAGACTGGCGATTATGCGGGCAAAGAATTCGCTTCCTCCGATCTCCATAGTCAAAGTTGTGCACATTTCAAAATAAAGCTTTTGATATCCTCTATTGATATGTGACATTTCTTTTGCAGTTCAGTATATTAGCCAGTCTTCCAATGAGGAGATAGACCTGTATGGATATGAACCAGGTTCGCCAGTTAATGTTATAAACCCGGGCTCCACTATCGGCAACAAGAAACCGTAGTGTGATTTGAGAATAATCAACACACTATTTGCTACATGATACAATACAGCTCATAAATAAGCTAGCATGTTTTAAAAAAAAAAGAAGCAATGTCTTCCAATCGAATTAGGTTCGAAATATTCAACAGCACTATAATTAACATATGTCAGATCTGTCTGGTAGAAATAGACAAATACTTTTTTCCTGCAACTTGGAGTGTCTCGATTGAGGAATCCAGTTTTAGCTATGCCACGCCCATCTCTAGCTAAGCTCCACCCACCCTTTGTTGTGTTGAGATCAAGCGATCCCTGCACTCTCTGAATCTCAATTTCCAAAATACTATACAGGTAAGCCGTTGAACATTTTGAAACTAATTTGACTGGATGCAGCAGCAACAGTGGCCACTCAAATTAGTTTCAAAATATTCAACAGAATGTTTATTAAATAGTAAAGATATACAATTCATACAACTTCAAGGACTATTAAGCGCTTATGACTGGCTGTATCGTGTCATTCATGACATAATTGATTATGAAATCAGCCTACATTTGACGTTGTTCATTATGATGTCATATGATTGACTGAGAAACTGGATTCCTCAATTACAAACTAATCATACAGATAGGCTGGTGAATATTTGCAAACTATTTTGACTGGAATCTGTTGTTTCCAGATGGTAATGAGGTACGGTCTGCATATAAATTATTATATAGATGATATGAGCACCACATTAACGGGCTGGCTAAAACAAATGGCCCCTGCTGTGGTCTTGAGAAATGTGCATCCACACAACAAGAAAACAACATGCTTTTAATTGACCATTGGAATGACTGGCTCGATAACCAGAGACAGTCGTTCCATTTGTAAATACTCATAAAATAACCTTCAGTTCTCTTGGCCTGTAAATGAACAATATTTCCAAATCACGACCATTAAAGGAGTAAACATTCTGCCAATACACAACAGAATTTTAAGAATAATTTGTGAAAAGGCTGATGATGTCAGAGGAACAATAAACACCATGCTGTATTATGATCCAAACTCCTAACTATCATTGATGATGGAGAGAGACAAGCAAGTGTTAACACTTTACCGGTCAAACTGGCCAAAACTGACCTCTCTAGTTGGCTTGAGAAAGGTTCATTTGCATGCCACCAGAAAACAATTTTTGAAAATTTACTATTGGAATGACTGGCTCGATGAACGAGCCAGTCATTCCAGTCGTACATTTTCAAACATAGTCGTCTCGGGTCTACAAATGGTCATTTTCAATGAGAAAAAAATACAATTGTCTTGACCAAATTTGACTATTTACGGGTTACTGTATATACCGATATCTTGAAGCTGGCACTGGAACTGTCCTCTTCTTTGGCCTTTTCACAACTGCATAGACATCATCATTATCATTGACAACTGCATGCCGTGCAGATCCATTCAACGTGTATGTATCACTATGAAGGACTGCCTTAAAGACACGCGGACTAGGCACACCCTTCTTCAGTCCCCTCTCCATTTCACTTGTTTCCGAAAAAGGAGAAACCTTCTGAAAGAAATTGGATAAGACACCAAAGGTAGTAATATCAATGTCAATTCTCCAATATTGAATGCTCTGGGCACCTCCACAAATCAGTGATATATAGCAGCCATATATAACCCTCTAGAATGTAGTACAGTGAGATGCCGACTCATGCCTAAAAGTTGTATTCGGTTCTGACAACATACAAAGTGACTCCGTAACCTCAACATTTGAAGGTTTGACCTGAAATTAAATTTTGCTTCAAGCCAACCACACTATGAATGGATGCTACAGATTTCTACCTTCATGCATTGCAGAGTTATCGAGGATTCAAATGTGTATTCCAGTATGCACAAAGTGACCCTGTCAACTCAATGGCTTGACCTTTTGACCTCAAACTAATATTTTGTCCAGCTATTGATAATATGAATGCATGTGCCAAATTTGTTGATTCTACCTCATAGGATTTCGGGCAGGCAGACAGACAGACAGACAGGCAGGCAGGCAGACAGACAGACAGACAGACAGACAGACAGACAGACAGACAGATATTTCTGCATACCCAATGTGTTGAGGTAATTAAAACTCAGAGATTTAATCATATCTGATATCGCCTACAGATCTCATTCACAGCTCCAAAAAGCAGTCCAAAAATATGGAGCAATCAATCCAATTATTACATGGAAAATAAATTTTCTCATAGTAGTGAAACGCATAAGTAACATACATGCTGTTGTGGTGTTATACTGGTTAGTTTAGGCTCCACCGACACTGGGTGCTCGTGTGACGGCAGATTAAAGGAGATGTACCGACACCACCTGAAGTAACAGCACAGAGAGACCCAGACAATGATGACGACTGCTGCCACAGATCCCAGGACAGCACCAATAATCCATAACCTGCTCTCCTCAGTGATAGGAACCGCAACATAGGCTGAAATAACAGCAAAATAACAACATGGGGTAATAATGCTGGATTTATTCTATGCATAAACTTCATTTGCATGTCACAACCAAATGATGTCACAATCAAATGAGCTCACAATCAGGTGATGTCACAAGCAAATGATGTCACAATCATATGATGTCACATTTTTTCTCTTTGTCTGAGTAGAGATATAGCTAGGTTGGCTAAAGTAATGACAGAAAACCAGCCAGGAACATACCAATTTCAAATATGCATTGCCTAGTTTTTCAACACTATTTCCTATAGTAGCACAATTTATGACACCATTTACACTATATTAAAGCTACACTGCTTTAATTGGGGCTCATTTTCGTGACTGACTTGACTCATGGTTATGCTGTTCGTGGTTCATATGTTTTGGCGTTCCAGAAGTGGAAGATTAACTGACATGGTTCACCTAATCTCGGTTCATTGTAACCAATGGTTACTAGTTTGTAAATTTCAAGATGGCGACGGGAAGCTAAATTTTACAACTTATTACTAGCTAACTTGTTTGAATGACGAAATGTCATCAATATTTTTAGTGGATGCGATCATCTGCGATTTACATACACTGACATTATAGTTTAAATCGAAATACGATCAAATTAATTGCTAAAGTTAACGCAATTTAATGTTGGATGGTTCAGAACATTAACACGAAATTGCGATCGGCAAGCCTCGCCAATTTGCATTAATGTTGTTTTGGCATTTCTGGTTCGTGGTTAGTGGTTCCTGGTTTTGTGGTTTCACGAAACAAGTCAGTCGCGAAAACGAGCCCTTGATATAAGTACTGCATAACTTATTACTAATTTGATCTCAGTAATATACATGTATCTGTGTGTGTGCATGCATTTGTGCGTGCGTGCGTGCGTGCGTTTGTGCGTGCGTGCATTCGTGTGTCAATTCCAGTACCTACAGACGCCATACTAAATATACAGCCCATATTGATGTCTAATGAACTTGAGCTGTTAGAAACCTGTCATCAAAGGGGAGCTGCGCGATACACCGATCTCACATCATAAACCGGTTGGATATGCTGATGGTTGGCAAACCACCATTATCACGTTCAAACCAAAAAACTAAGTTTAATAAAATCTTTGGTTTATCATTTAATCAATACTGATTAATCATAATTATTTTTAGTAATATCCGTCTTTGCAGTTCTCTTGGGAATTGTCAATTTGCAGACCAAGAGAATACCTTAAAGGGATAAAAAGTGAACCTGTTTGAACATATAAGTTATGATTTCCATTATTTTCTATGCCAGCTAAATTGTTTATGATAACAGGCACTATCTTTATAATCGTTACAATATTTTGAAACTAATGTGACTGGGATACACTGCTGTTATATGTAACACCAAACCCCTGTCAAATTAGTTTTGAAATAATTAATCGGTTTATAAAATTGTAAATGGTTGAATTTGTACTGATCTTTCGTATTCAAAGTGTTAACATTATTTATTTCTCTAACTCTTGTATGCATGACTGACGCTTGTTTAGCGTGTATCTCATTTGCTGTGTGAATAATTCATTTAGGCCTATCACAATTACGTAATAGCGTGTCATTATCTATGTTTAATTGCTTCCACCATCTGCTGGTCTAAACAGATAGTCCACAACATGAGTTTCGTGTGATTTTAAATTTCGCAATTAAGATACAAATTAGAATGCACTCGAGGGAGATGCTGACTCATGCCTTTTGCGCTCTATCTTAGCAATGCACTTAGTGACCCAATGACCGAGATATGTGATCGGTTGACCTCAAACTGCAAACAAGCATAAACTGTCGCAATATGAAACGTGTGCTAAATCTGGTGATTCTGCCATGGCTGCCTTCTTGTACTCCAGAGTTATGGATAAAAATATCTATTCCGGTATGCACTTTGTGACCCCATGACCTAGATATTTGATGCTATGTCCTGGATCTCATAGAACCTCTAGCCACCTATAACATGAATGGATGTACATGTACCAAATCTAGTGATTCTAGCTACTTGCATTCGTGTCTTCACGATTTATGGTTAAAATTGTGTATTTCCGGTTGCACTAAGTGACCCCGTGACATCGATTTCTGACCTTTTGATCCAAAACTAAGAACTTTTCTACCCACTCATAATATCAAAATATGTGCCGAATTTGGTGATTCTACCCATTTGCGTTCCAGATTTATGGCTAAAACTGTGTATTTCTGACATTTTCCAAGCAAACTAAAAGGTTTTCGGGCCTCTCATAATATCAATGTATGTTCCAAATTTGGTGAGTAGACTGACTGGCGGGTGGGAGGCCGGACGGATGGGCGGGCGGACAAAGACAAACAGACGGACAGACATAGACAGACAGACAGACAGAGACAGACCAAATGACCGCCACACACACGCACACATGCACGCACGCCGCATGCACACATCCGCAATACTCACATCCGCCATAGGTGGCATGAGTAATAAGCATGTTTAATTGTTTATTGTTGCTGTAGTTCTGCATGGTGTGATAATCACAACAAAGCTAAGTAAGCCACCTCACGCTTAGATATGGCTTTAAAGCTAAGGTAAAAAATTATCAACCACCTTGACCAGAGATGTCAGTTCATGCTATCTAATCATACCCATACGCTGTTATCGATGGCCCCCTTTCTAAGAGGCCAGAATCAGCATTACCAGGATGTCTCGGATCCAAAGTAAACGATACCACTAAATTATGAGCGCTTTGTCATCGCAATGTTATAATGAGACTAATGGAGGAATCTAGCATTAGCTATGCACCGCCCATCTCTAGCTAAGCTCCACCAACGCTTTGACCATGCTGGGATCGATCGATCCTTGCACTCTCTGAAAGTCAATTTCCAAAAAAACTATACAGGTAAGCTGTTGAATATTTTGAAACTAATTTGACAGGGTGCTATTGCTGCATGGGAAGCAACAATGCCAGCCAAATTAGTTTCAACATATTCAACAGCGTGTTTATTAAATAGTAACTTTAGACACACAATTTGTACAACAACGCTTAGGCCATCATCAATAAAGCTTTCGTGATGAACTTATCTAAGCCATTCATGACGTTATTGATTATGACGTCATATCATCGATGGATAAACAGGAAAGTTTCATTGATGGAAAGTTGTTGATGTCCAGAGCAGCAACAGATGTCACCAACCAGTTAAATGGTTAACGAAGGTCTATCTTGCATAATCAGAAATGAATGTTATATATTATGTTATACACTATGTTATACATTATGTTATATATTATGTTATATATTATGTTATATACTATGTTATATATTATGTTATATATTATGTTATACACTATGTTATACATTATGTTATATATTATGTTATATAATATTGTGTTACATGTATATGCTTCCTTGATGCTTCTAAAGAAACTAAGTTAAATACAAAAGTTTATTTGGGTCAAAGGCTTCCGTAAACTCATGTATACTTGCTACACAATTACCAAAAAGTATTACATACTCATCATTGGCCCCAAACCCCCCACCACCACCCCCTCCCCCAAACCCCCCCCCCCCCAAACCCCCTTCCCCCCCCCTCACCCCCCAAAACTGATATACGACATAAACCGGTTTGAAATTTGACATCGGCACCGTTTTGATATTATGCCATATCGTGCATACTTAGATCATAGCATGGCGGTCACTTTCCGAGGGAATGAATTCACCTCGGTCCCATTCATAGTGCGTGTTTTTATCACAAGGGAACCTGTATATTGAAATGCTAGCAAAACCTTTCACCAACAAATCCACGAAAATGTGTATTCTTTATGATATAACACTTATTCTCTTGAATATTTTGAAATTAATTTGAATGGAAGCAGTTGTTATCTAACGTATGGATGTGATTAGATCACGCCTAACCCAGCAATGGTTTCCAGCCAAATTATTTTCAAGATATTCAACAGTTTTCCGGTATGGTTGCATTGAAATTAAGATATGCATGATTGATCAGTGAAAGGATTAAATTGGCGTCCACTAGCTTTAACCCTTTCCACTCTGATGTCAAAATTGTCAGCTTTAAAATTAAATTAAAACATGAACTGGTGTTTTCAACAAATTTGATGTAAGACGATGAGCTGTCAGAGACAGTCAGAGACATCAACATCATCCAGCAAAACTGCTGAAAAATGTCCACAAGTTTCTATTGCTATTGATCAGTAAAAGATAGAATACTGACATCAGAGCGCTAAGGGTTAATATACTCACGCTTTGCTTTCATCTGGACTACATATCCAAGTTTGATGGCCAGTTCTTGGTCAGTGAACAAGCTTAGAGCATCAATAGCTGTCTGAGCTGGTACAACACCAGCGTCATTCTGCATGTAATACACTACATTCACTTCATTACTGCCCAAAACTCGAGATGTTTCAATCACCTAAAATGAGATTTAAACATCAATTCACACTCTGGAAGTGTTAAGCAACACAAGTTGTTATCATGTACATGCAACATCAATAACTAGATGGTTCAAAGGTCACTAAGCCAACATCCTAGAATACGACATTGCCAAAGTTTATGATACTCATAAAACACATATACTTACATGACAGGACACCCAAGGACCTGTAACGCTCACCTGGACCATTTTAATAGGCATGGATAATTTTCGGAAAATCCAAGATGGCCACCAAAAAAAAATAGACCAATCCAGATTCTCATTTGACATTTTGAAGCCTACCATCATAGAATCGTTCCACCCAAGTTTTGTTGAAATTGGACTATTGATTAAGGAGTACAATTTTTAAATGGTTCCGGATAATTTTCAGAATCTCATACGCTGATGGCCACTGAAACATTGACCTATCAAAATTCGGAATACAATTTCTAGAGGTTACCATTATAGGATCCTTCCAGCTAAATTTGGTTTAAATTGCCCAAGGGATTATTGAGGAATAGTGTTAAACGAATTCCCATTTTCCGGAAAATCCAAGATGGCCACCAAAAAAAAGTAAGCAGTCAAAATTCTGAAACCAAGTTCTGAAGTGTACCAAACTAGGGTCCGTCCAGCCGAGTTTGGTTTAAATCAGCCAAGCAGTTAATGAGGAGTAGCCTTTTAAATGATTTCCAAATTTTTTTGGAAAATCTATAATGGCCACTGGAAAAATTGACCAATCAAAATTCTGTATACATGTTCTGAATCCTACCACCATAGGGTCATTCCAGTCAAGTCTGATTGAAATCGACCAAGCAGTTAATGAGGAGTATTCTTTTAAACGATTTCCAGCCATTGTCCACTGAACAAATTGACCAGTCAAAATTCTGCATACAAGCTCTGAAGCATCCACCTGTAGGCTCGTTCCAGCCATGTTTGCTTGAAATCATTCAAGCGGTTAAGAAGAAGTAGCCTTTTAACTCATTTCCCAAAATTTTCAAAAAATCCAAGATGGCCAACGGAAAGATTTACCAATCAAAATTCCATATAAAAGTTCGGAAACCTATTAGCCTAGTATTCTTGCCACCAAATCAGGTTGAAATTGCCCAAGCAAAATTTATGAAGAGTAGCGTTTTAAACGATTTTCAACCATTTTTCTGAAAATGAAGATGACCGTCGAGAAAATTGACGAATCAAAATTCTGTATAAAAGTTCTGAAACCTACCAGCCTAGTATCCTTCCAGCCAAGTCTTGTTGAAACTGCCCAAGCAGTTGATGAGTAGCGTTAATTTTAAATTATTTCCCGCCATTTTTCAGAAAATTCACGTTGACCTCCGAATATATTGACCCTTCAAAATTCTATATATAAGTTCTGAAGCATACCACTCTAGGGTCCTTCCAACCAAGTTTGCTTGAAATCGGCCAGTAGCGTTTTAAGCAATTCCCCGCCAAATTTCTGAAAATTCAAGATGGCCACTGAAAAATTGTCCAATCAAAATTGTGTAAACATTATTCTCAAGCATCCTACTTTAGCGTCCTTCCAACTGAGTTTGATTGAAATCGGCCCAGTGGTTAATGAGGTGTACGCTTTTAACTGATTTCTAGAAATTTTCAGAAAATCCAAGATGGCCACTGAAAAGGTTGACCAATTAAAATTCTGTATACACGTTCTGAAACCTACCACCTTAGGATCCTCCCAGCCAAGTTTGATTAAAATTGTTCAAGCGGTTAATGAAGAGTAGGCTTTTAAAGAAAAAGTTGACAGACAGGCGACAGACAAACGAAACAGACAGACAGACAGACAGACAGACAGACAGACAGACAGACAGACAGACAGACAGACAGACAGACAGACAGACAGACAGACACAGACAGACAGAGATGGCCGCCATGGCATAAGTTCACTTGGCCCTTCAGGCCAGATGACCTAAAAATTTACCATTTAAAATTTATACAAGTTCGGAAACCTATTAGCCTAGTATTCTTGCCACCAAATCTGGTGAAAATGCCCAAGCAATTACTGAGTAGCGTTTTAAATGACTTCCTGTCATTTTTGGGGAAATTCAAGATGGCCACCGAACAAACTGACCAATCAAAATTCTGTTAAATTATCTGAAGCAGACAGCTCTAGGATGCTTCCAACCGAGTTTGCTTGAAATTGGCAAAGTGGTTAAGGAGTAGGCTTTTAAACGATTTCCAGAAATTTTCAGAAAATCCAAGATGGCTGCCAGAAAAATTTACCAATCAAAATTCTGTATACAAGTTCGGAACCCTATTAGCCTAGTATTCTTGCCACCAAATCAGGTTGAAATTACCCAAGCAAAATTTATGAAGAGTAGCTTTTTAAACGATTTTCAACTATTTTTCTGAAAATGAAGATGACCGTCGAGAAAATTGACGAATCAAAATTCTGTATACAAGTTCTGAAGCAGACCAGTCTAGGATCCTTTCAGGCAAGTTTGCTTGAAATCGGCCAAGTAGTTAATGAGGAGCAGGTTTTTATCTTATCTGAAAATCCAAGATGGCCACCAAAAAGTTGACCAATCAAGACGCTCGTTTAATATGTTAATGCCTACATTGTACCATTATAGAAAATCAGATTGCTGCCAAAACATTGACCTATCGAAATTCTGAATAGATTTTCTAGAGGCTACGACAATAGGATCCTTTCAGCCAAAATTGGTTCAAATTGGCGGAGCGATTAATGAGGAGTAGCATTTTATATGAATTCCCATTTATCGGACAACCCAAGATGGCCACCATCAAGATCAAGCTGTCATAATTCTGTATACAAGTTCTGAAGCATACCGGCCTAGGGTTCTTCCAGCTGAGTTGGGTTGAAATCGGCCAAGCGGTTAATGAGAGGTAGCCTTTCAACTGATTTCCCAAAATATTCAGAAAATCCGAAATTGCCACTGGAAAAATTGACCAATCAAAATTCTATATGCAACTTCTAAAGCCTACCGCCCTACGCTCGTTCCAAATCGCTCAAGTAGTTAATGCGCAGACGATTTAGATGATCTTAAGCCATTTTTCGAAAAATTCAAGATGGCCACCGAATAAATTGACCAATCAAAATTCTATACACACGCTCTGAAGCATAGCACTTTAGGGTCCTTCCATCCGAGTTTGTTTGAACTCATTCAAGCGGTTAATGAGGAGCAGCATTTTAAATGATTTCACAAAATTTTCAGAAAATCCAAGATGGCTGCCGGAAAGATGGACAATCAAAATTTTGTATACATGTTCTGAAATCTACCAGTCTCGTATCCTTCCAGCCAAGTCTGGTTGAAATTGCTCAAGCAGTTAATGGAGTAGCATTTTCCAGAAAATCCAAGATGATTGCCGGAAAAATTGACAAATCAAAATTATGTATACACTTCTGAAGCATATTAGGCTATGGTTCTCCCATCTAAGTTTGATTGAAATCAGCCCAGTGGTTATCGAGTAGGTTTTTAAGTGATTTCTAGAAATTTTCAGAAAATCCAAGATGGCCACCAGAAAAATTGACCAATCAAAATTTTGTATACATTTTGAAACCTACCAGCCTAGTATCCTTCCGGCCAAGTCTAGTTCAAATTTCTCAGGTAGTTAATAAGTAGCATTTTAAACGATTTTCCACCATTCTTTAGAAAATCAAGATGGTTGCCGGAAAAATGGACCAATCAAAATTATGCATTCAAGTTCTGAAGGATACCATGCTAGGGCGTGTTCATCCAAGTTTGATTAAAATCGGCCCAGTGGTTATCGAGAAGTAAACTTAAGTGATTTCCAGAAATTTTCAGAAAATTCAAGATGACCACCGGAGAAATGGACCAATCAAAATTCTGTATACAAGTTCTGAAACATAACAGTGTACTATCCTCGCAGCTAAACCTGGTTGATATTGTCCAAGCAGTTAATGAGGAGTAGCGTTTTAAACGATTTCTTAAAATTTTTTGGAAAAGTCAAAATGGCCACTGAAAAAAATTGGGCAATCAAAATTCTGTATACAAGTTCTGAATCCTACCGACATAGGGACCTTCCAGGCAAATTAGGTTGAAATCCGCCAAGCAGTTAATGAGTAGGATTTTTAAGCAAAAGTTGACAGCCGGATGGCGGACGGACAGACAGACAACGGATGCTCACTTGACCATTCTGGCCAGGTTAGCTAACAAGGCATTGCAAGCAATACACATCACCCTTGATTCCCGCTTTCAATAGCTTTTGCTGAAATGACCTATAAGGAATCTGGTCAATGCCCTTACCTGCTCCCTATATGTGCTTACATTGCAGTGTTTGTTGCAAGGGGCTGATGTCAATATAACAAAGTTTATATGTTTCAAGGATGATAGCTCTGGCAATTATTGATGGAGAGTAACAAAAAAGGAACTTACCTCTGTCTTAATATTATCAATCTAAATTCTGAATTTGGTTCAAATCCATTCAGACCAGCATGAGTTATTTCCTGGAATCGGACAAATTATCGAAGTCTGTATTTTTCAAATGTGATAACTCGGACAAATATTGTAAAAAAAATAATGGAAGATGAGCTTGACACCCGCCTCGGTAGTATTAAGCTATATTCCAAATTTGGTTCAAATCAGTTTAGCATAATACGAGTTATCGGCTGGAAACTGTCAAATTAATGTTTATATTTTTTCAAGGGGGTGGGGGGGGGGGGGGTATCTGTGTACACTTGACATAAATTGACGGAAATCGAACTTGACCTCCATATTCGTATTATTAAGTGGTATGCCGAAGCTGGTTCAAATTGGTGCCTGAGCAAACACAAATTATGGTTTGGAAAAGGAAAATCTTTTGAATTACCTAATTTCAGGGGCAAATAACTCTGGGTTAATTTGACATCGATTGACGGAATTTTAACTTGCCCTCCATATTCGTATTACTAAGAAGTACACCAAAGCATTCCTATATCTCGTCAAATAGGTATCATGGACAGGCTCATGCATAGATGGAAGAATTGAAACCATTTATAATCTTGCCATTCAAATACAATATTTAGGGCTGTAACAATACGTTTTGCCATATGATATGTATCATGATACACTGGTCACAATACCATACATGATACGATGTTATTTTTTCACTAAGTTTCATCTCAATCTGTCCATTTTACACCACTCTCCCCCCTCTCAGTGCAGATAAACAAATAATTAACATATTCATATGAAATTTAGTGAAAATGGTGCACTTGCGCATAACCTTAGCTATAGCTTACCTGACAATGTTAACGCATGAAGGACGCCATGGGCATATTTTCTTGTATCGCGTGTGTATTGATATGACAGGTCACGATACGATATGCGTATCGTGAGCATGCGCATCGCGATTCACCGATATATCGGTGAATCGTTACAGCCCTAACAGCATTATGAGGCAATAGTGATCCATTTCGAGCTATGCCCTGCCAATTTTTAGCTAAACACGTCCATACTTTAAGCGTTTGGCATCAGTATATATATTTTGAAACCTGAATTCCAAGAATGCCTATTTCAAGCTACATGTACATTGTAACTATACTAGTAAGCTATTGAATATTTTGAAACTAATTTGACGTTCAAACTAATTTGATGGTGTGCTCTTACTGCATATGGCAGCAACAGCTCCCAGTCAGATTAGTTTCAAAATATTCAACAGAATGTTTATTAAATAGTAGACATACAATTCGCACACTTGACAGACTATTCAATGTTCATGATGGAGCGAGATACATGTACGTCATTCATTACACATTCTGATTGTGACATCAGCTCGCATGTGATGTTAATGATTATGACATTATATACTTGAATGACAGATTGGATGTATCAATTATTCATGCTTAGAAAAGGTCAATGCTTTAATGTGACCGCATCTAAACATTTTCATACCTAAGCAATGATTAGTGACAAAACTTTAATAATTATTTAATATTAACCATTAGCATTCACAGATTTCAGACCACCCCAACCCCCACCCCAACTGCTCCCCAACCCCTTTGGCAACATTGTAAACATTTATTTGGACTTTTCAGATTTTCCTGAGTTGGTCACACTTTCTGGAACACGAACAAAATTCTAAAATCCTAATGAATGGTCACACCCTTTCTTTTGTTAAGATTTGAGCCAAATTGGACCAGTTATTTCCTAGATATCTATAGATACATAATTTGTTCTGATCCGGATAAAGTATCTAACGCATGGACATCCTCTTTCAAGATCCTTTGTTGTATTAAAATTTTATCAAAATCGGATCAATAGTTTTTGAGATACAGCATGGGAACACATACGCACGCACGCACGCACGCACACAAACACACACACACACACACACACGCAAACGCACGCACGCACAAACACGCACGCACGCACGCACGCACACACACACGCACACACAAACACACACACACGCACGCACGCACGCACGCACGCACGCACGCACGCACACACACACACACAAACAGGCCCGAATACAATACCTCTTGCCCTTATGGTGTAAATGTAATTATGTACATATTCACCTCTAGCTTAAGGTCATTCTTTTGAGCATAGCGTTTGCGTCGTCGCTTCAGAGCTATGTATGTCCCATCAAGCACCTGCTGCTTGCGCAGAAAAGCATCACTATATGCAGCTACCAATGATGCTTCAATACCTTGTAGAAATGATGCACCTCCAATGTTGACTGTCCGAGGAACCTTGATGACTGGCAAAGATTTTAAGCAGTGAATTTTTTTAACAGTGGACAATCCAGAAATCTGGATTACAAATACTTAGTCATAGGCATTAATTCACCATTTAAATCCATTAAATACTTGCTTATGGAATATCCATTTTCGGTTATCGAGCCAAACATTCCACTGATAAATTTTCAAAAATAGTCTTCTCTTGGCCTGTAAATGGACATCCCTCAAGACCACTGCAGTGGCCAGTTTTGCCTGGCTTGACCATTCAAGGGTAAATAGGGAGTGGCTGATTAAAGCACCTTCACATATTCATTAATTATTCACAATATTTAGGCATTAGATTCTCTTTATCAATGTTAAACCTGGACACTCCAGTGACTCACTCTCAAGACAACCATAGTGCAAGGCTGTTGAATACATGTATTTTAAAACTAATTTGATTGGAATTTGTTGCTGCCATAGGCCATAGGCAGCAACAGCTACCTGTCAAAATATGTAGTTCAAAAAATCAACAAAATTATTTCTGGTCCGAGAGCATTAGACAGGGTTATCCTATTCATATGGAGTGGAGCATGAAGAAATGGTGAGCCGCTTCCAGTCAGTTGTGTCTTGCATCGTCCAGCCAATCTTATAGCAGGTCATTCAATCAATTGTGTCTTGCATCGTCCAGCCAAGCTTATAGCAGGTCATTCAGTCAGTTGTCTTGCATCGTCCAGCCAAGCTTATAGCAAGTCATTCAGTCAGTTGTGTCTTGCATTGTCCAGCTTATAGCAGGTCATTCAGTCAGTTGCGTCTTGCATCGTCCAGCTAAGCTTATAGCAGGTCATTCAGTCAGTTGCGTCTTGCATCGTCCAGCCAAGCTTATAGCAGGTCATTCAGTCAGTTGTGTCTTGCATCGTCCAGCCAAGCTTATAGCAGGTCATTCAGTCAGTTGTGTCTTGCATCGTCCAGCCAAGCTTATAGCAGGTCATTCAATCAGTTGTATCTTGCATCGTCCAGCCAAGCTTATAGCAGGTCATTCAGTCAGTTGTGTCTTGCATTGTCCAGCTTATAGCAGGTCATTCAGTCAGTTGCGTCTTGCATCGTCCATCCAAGCTTATAGCAGGTCATTCAGTCAGTTGCGTCTTGCATCGTCCAGCCAAGCTTATAGCAGGTCATTCAGTCAGTTGTGTCTTGCATCGTCCAGCCAAGCTTATAGCAGGTCATTCAGTCAGTTGTGTCTTGCATCGTCCAGCCAAGCTTATAGCAGGTCATTCAATCAGTTGTATCTTGCATCGTCCAGCCAAGCTTATAGCAGGTCATTCAGTCAGTTGTATCTTGCATCATCCAGCACAAGCTTATAGCAGGTCATTCAGTCAGTTGTATCTTGCATCGTCCAGCCAAGCTTATAGCAGGTCATTCAGTCAGTTGTGTCTTGCATCGTCCAGCCAAGCTTATAGCAGGTCATTCAGTCGGTTGTGGCTTGTATCGTCCAACCAAGCTTATAGCAGGTCAATCAGTCACATGTGTCTTGCATCATCCAGCCAAGCTTATAGCGAGCAGGTCATTCAGTCAGTTGTGTCTTGCATCGTCCAGCCAAGCTTATAGCAGGTCATTCAGTCAGTTGTGTCTTGCATCATCCAGCCAAGCTTATAGCAAGTCATTCAGTCAGTTGTGTCGTGCATCATCCAGCCAAGCTTATAGCAAGTCATTCAGTGAGCTGCCTTTCAGGGCATGAACCTCAAAATGCAGCTTGATACCCAAAATATGCATGAGAAGTGAAAGTCCACGGGACCTCCAAAGCTTACACTATTGTTAGAGACTGGTCACTTGGTCATAGGCATCAATGACTGTCAGTTAAATTATTCTAGTGAATCGATTTGAAACTGTGACTTTGAAACCTGAATTCCCAGAATCTAAATATCAAGGTAACTAACTATACATGTACCTGTAAACAATTGAATACTTTGACTAACTTGATACTTATACCCAGCCTCAGAACAGCTGCCAGTACTCGCCCCCCCCCCCCCAAACATGCTTGATCTGGGGCTAAATCTAAATATCAAGGTAACTCTATATGCAAACTGTCATGACTGTTGAATATTTTGAAATTAACTTGATTGGGGGCTACTGCCTGTTTATTAAATTGTAACCCCATCAAAGATATACAATGCATACATTTTCCTGACAGACCTTTAGATTTTCCTGACAGACCTGTAGATTTTTCTGACAGACCTGTAGATTTTCCTGACAAACCTGTAGATTTTCATGACTGAGTCATGAAGCTATGTCATTTTTATTGTGATGTCAGCTAACATGTGACGTAATTTAACCCACTAACATTCATACCAGCTAAATGCGGCTTCTGCAGCTTTCTCGAGATACATGTATGTCCATTTGCTGACCAAAAGAAGATGATTTTTGAAAATTTACCACAGGAATGACTGGTTCGATAACAGAGTCAGTCGTTCTAGTGGTAAATTTTCAAAAATAGTCTTCTCTTTGTCTGCAAATAGATATTTTCTATGAGAAAATTGAAATGTTCTTGAACAAATTTGAGCGTTAAAGGGTTAATTATTTTGTCAGATACTTGAGTAACTGATTGGTTCCCTCACTTCAGCATGAACATGGTCGAATTCACGGGAGATAATTACATACATCTCATAGCAGCATACCTGTAACAATCCACGCATCCTTCAATGTCTCCCTCGGGTCTAACGTGGGCTCTGTGATGTCAGGAGTAACTCCCTCAGGTACGATTGATACAGTAGATGTCACCAATGTATCAACGCTACTCAAACTAGCTGACAATTCAATATCAGTACTCAGTAACGCTATACTAGTTGAAGAGGGAGAAATGTCAGCTATAACATCTGACATATCTTCTTTCTCTGACTGAATGTACAAACTAGGTGATTCAGCTGGGCTTGCTGTTGACTGGATTATAACACTTGTTGAAGCTATAATCTGTCGGCTGAATCCAGTAGATATTTCTGATGACGGTGAAGAAGTGGCGTGATCTGGGAACATTGATCGTTGAATGGAATCAGTAACAGATAATTCAAATACAGAGGATTCATACACATCACTAGAACTCAGAGATAGCGGCAAATATCGCGGCTCCGGAGAACTAATAGCAGAGAGCATTTCCATGGAACTGATCAAACCCCATTGTCCAGTAGACCGTGAAGATTCCTCAGGTAATGTTGACACCAATGGTTTGATAGAATCAGTCACCATTATATTAAGCGATTCATTAATAGAAAATAATTCAGTGAAGTCTGTTTGTAAAAGGCCAACTGATGGTGTTGCTGTCACAGGTAATGTTATGTCCATAGAAAGTGACATGGATGAAACGTAAATAGAATCAATTATAGAAGTTGATTCTAAGGACACACCAAATGTGTTGATGATGTCATCAACTGTAGATTCATAAAACACTGATTCTATTCCCGTTTCACTACTTGTTTCTAGTATCGCAGATAAATACAGCGACTTAGAAACTCCCGCTTGCGTATACAAAGAAATGGTTCCAAAATCAGACAATGAACGTGTAATACTGTCAAAAGACAAGGCCCAAGTTCTTCCTTCTGGAGATGTAAATATGTGTTCAGAATATGAGCTATCGATGGATGATGTTGTATCTCCACTCAAAGCACTCTCAGAAGATACACTGTATGGAGAAGAATCAGATATAGAGTAAGTCTCGACATTATCGTCGCTTATAACATCTGTAATATGTACAGTTTTAATGTCACTGGTCGCATGCAAAGACCAGAGATCCAACATCCATGCACTTGCTATTGTAAAGTCAGTGTGATTCCAATAATAGAGACTAGTGACTGAATAAATAAAATTCTCCAATATAGCAGAGGGTGAAAGACTATTTGACATAAAACTTGACTGAGATAATTCCTCCGATATAGTTGTTCTATATGGCACATATACACTACTCTGAATATAGTCATCTATAAAACTAGATGCATGTGACCATGTTACAACATTCAAGTCACTGAAAAAGCTGCTATCAAAAACACCAGAAGTGGTCGCATAAATATTATCACTATAAGAATGTCTATCATACACATGTATTAGTTCTGTAGTAAAATTATAAAAAACAGAAACACTAACGCTCAGGTAATCAGACACAAGACCAGTACTATCAGATAGATCATAGTTCGATGTTTCATCAAAAGAAGTTAGTTTTACTGAACTATTGTCATGCAAATTAGTATAGAGCATGCTTGCATGCAGGGCAGAGGTCATGCTTTCATATGCTAATGAGGTCGGAAACAGTGATATAAGTTCATTAGATAATGTTTCCTGTACGTCTCCATCTGTTCTTGTTCTATATAACATGCTTTCAGGCACTGCTATGTCAGAGTCTAAACTTTGTCTGCTTTCATATACAACTGAGTCCTGACGGTGTGTGCTTGAAGCAGTAGACTCCACAATCTGATTATAACTGTCCGATAATGAAATCGCTGATGTCTCCATAGTATCTGTATGAGGTGTATTCAACTCTATCAATGACAAAGAACTATAGTTATATGTTAGCATATCACTGTACAGTGTATGATAGTATCCAGTGTTGAAAACACTTGCTGATTGAGAAGATTCAGATTCATCTCTTGTACTAAAATTGATAAAACGTGAATGCAACGCTGATGTGTGGCTATTATTATCAATGTCCCACAGTGATGGTGAAGTCTCTATAATTACTGAAGTATAACGTTCAGTGATCAATGGTAACATTTCTGTGACACGTATTGTGGACAGTGCTAATGATATCTGAGATTCCTGTATTGTGATTTCTGAATGAGTAGCTGAATAATAGTGCTGTGTAAGCTCTGATATCGCAGATGGCAACAGGCTAATATTAGCGTGGAGTAAGGTGCTATAAAGCTGAATATGATCAGTTGATGATATGAAATCCGATGCAGGATACACACTGATCTGATGAGGAGCTTGAGCATCATTGAGACCTGATGACACAGAGTCAGATATTGGGACCTCCATGCTGTCAATTAATAAGCTTGAATATGCAGGAGATATTCGAGACAGATCCAGTGAATACTCAGACTGTATTGTAGCAGTGACTATGGAAGCCGATGGAAACGTTATCACATGAGGGGAAGTTGTAATTTCCAGCTGAGAATCTGTTGGTCTTGCGGGAGAATATGAGACAGCAGCAGTGAATTTTGCCAATATCAATGTATTGCTCGTCGATAACTGTCCCAAATAACTCTCTGTATTTATCTCAGTATGGAAATCTGATGTGATAGGAATTGCACCTGCTATTCCTGTTGTTAGAGCACTAGTAATAGATTCTATAATTAATGTACTTAAATCAGCTATGCTGTAACTCAGCTCTCTGATGATCAATACAGATGTGCTATGTGGAGACGTTAGCTCAACAGCAGATTGAAATGGTATGTCAGTTGAACTGTCTGAATAAACATGAACATAAACTCCTGTTACATTATGCAAGTACTCCACAAGTGATTCCGTTATCATGTCTGCATCATGGATGCTGAGTAAGTCGGCATTACTTTCCAGGGATGAATTGCTATCTTCAAAGTAAGCACTGTTTGGCAAATAAATGTAAGTACTCTCTGCCAAATAAGCACTGTCTGACACATAAGTACTCTTTTGCAAATAAGTACTGTCTGACAAATAAGTACTGTCTGGCAAATAAGCACTGTCTGACAAATAAGTACTGTCTGGCAAATAAGTACTGTCATGCAAATAAGTACTAGCTGGCAAATAAGTACTGTTTGACAAAGAAGCACTGTTTGGCAAATAAGTTTTTTCTGGCAAATAAGTACTCATTTGCAAATAAGTACTGTCTGGCGGATAAGCACTGTCTGGCAAATAAGCACTGTCTGGCAAATAAGTACTGTCTGGCAAATAAGTACTGTCTGGCAAATAAGTATTATTTGGCAAATAAGTACTTTCTGGCAAATAAGTACTCTCTTGCAAATAAGTACTGTCTGGCAAATAAGTAGTGTTTACCAAATAAGCACTGTCTGACAAATAAGTACTGCTTGGCAAATAAGCACTGCTTGGCAAATAAGTAGTGTCTCGCAAATAAGTAGTATCCGGCAAATAAGTACTGTTTGACAAAGAAGCACTATCTGGCAAATACGTAGTGTCTGACAAATAAGTACTCATTTGCAAATAAGTACTGTCTGGTGGATAAGCACTGTCTGGCAAATAAGCACTGTCTGGCAAATAAGTACTGTCTGGCAAATAAGTATTATTTGGCAAATAAGTACTGTCTGGCAAATAAGTACTCTCTTGCAAATAAGTACTGTCTGGCAAATATGTACTGTCTGGCAAATAAGTAGTGTTTACCAAATAAGCACTGTCTGACAAATAAGTACTGCTTGGCAAATAAGCACTGCTTGGCAAATAAGTGGTGTCTCGCAAATAAGTAGTATCCGGCAAATAAGTACTGTTTGACAAAGAAGCACTGTCTGGCAAATACGTAGTGTCTGACAAATAAGTAGTGTCTGTCAAATAAGCACTATCTGACAAATAAGTACTGCTTGGCAAATAGGCACTGTCTGACAAATAATCACTGTTTAGCAAATAAGCACTGTCTGGAAAATAATCACTGTCTGACAAATGAGTACTCTTTTGCAAATAAGTACTGTCTGACAAATAAGTACTGTCTGGCAAATAAGCACTGTCTGACAAATAAGTACTGTCTGGCAAATAAGTACTGTCATGCAAATAAGTACTATCTGACACATAAGTACTGTTTGACAAAGAAGCACTGTTTGGCAAATAAGTATTGTCTGGCAAATAAGTACTCATTTGCAAATAAGTACTGTCTGGTGGATAAGCACTGTCTGGCAAATAAGCACTGTCTGGCAAATAAGTACTGTCTGGCAAATAAGTATTATTTGGCAAATAAGTACTGTCTGACAAATAAGTACTCTCTTGCAAATAAGTACTGTCTGGCAAATATGTACTGTCTGGCAAATAAGTAGTGTTTACCAAATAAGCACTGTCTGACAAATAAGTACTGCTTGGCAAATAAGCACTGCTTAGCAAATAAGTAGTGTCTCGCAAATAAGTAGTATCCGGCAAATAAGTACTGTTTGACAAAGAAGCACTGTCTGGCAAATACGTAGTGTCTGACAAATAAGTAGTGTCTGTCAAATAAGCACTATCTGACAAATAAGTACTGCTTGGCAAATAGGCACTGTCTGACAAATAAGTATTCTTTTGCAAATAAGTACTGCCTGGCAAATCAGTACTGTCTGGCAAATAATCACTGTTTAGCAAATAATCACTGTTTAGCAAATAAGCACTGTCTGGAAAATAATCACTGTCTGACAAATGAGTACTCTTTTGCAAATAAGTACTGTCTGACAAAGAAGTACTGTCTGACAAATAAGCACTGTCTGGCAAATAAGTATTATTTGGCAAATAAGTACTGTCTGGCAAATAAGTACTCTCTTGCAAATAAGTACTGTCTGGCAAATATGTACTGTCTGGCAAATAAGTAGTGTTTACCAAATAAGCACTGTCTGGCAAATCAGTACTGTCTGGCAAATAATCACTGTTTAGCAAATAAGCACTGTCTGGAAAATATTCACTGTCTGACAAATGAGTACTCTTTTGCAAATAAGTACTGTCTGACAAAGAAGTACTGTCTGACAAATAAGCACTGTCTGGCAAATAAGTACTGTCTGGCAAATAAGCACTGCCTGCTAAGTCCACACCGGGTGTTGTCAATGATACATGTAGTTTAGCACTAAATGATGCCATATTGGTAGCAGAGTCTTGGAGGTGATCCGTGATATCTGTTAGTAGGGATACGTTGCTTGTATCCACTTGTAAAGCACTAGAGTTTGATAACATGCTTTGTAAAGCCAGCAGAGATAACACATCCTGACTGGAATACACTGTTACAGTGTACACATCTGATGTAAAGATAGTGCTGTCTGTTACAGTGTACAAATCTGATGTAAAGATAGTGCTATCTGTTATAGTGTATACATCTGATGTAAAGATAGTGCTATCTGTTGCAATAAACATTTGACTTGACGCTACACTTATATATTCAGATGTCTTCAGCTTCACTGACAAAGCACTAGGAAGTTCTGATATAGCTGTCTGTGAACGTGTTAGAGGTAACGCTTCACTATATGGTATATGTTCACCACTGGAGGCTATCTCTGAAGAAAGTGACTCTGGTAAAACACTAGTGGAATATGACATAGTTACGCTTTGTACTGGTAAAGGTGGAGACAATGTAAAGCTAGTCCATGAATCTGAATATATTTGTGTTTCACTGTGAAATATCTGCTCAGTGCTAGACTCCACGACTGACATACTTAACACTAGTACAGTGCTATTGGAATTCATAAAAATGGCTGAATCACTGTATAATAACTGTGATGCACTATGTGTTTCTGTCTCTCGCAATACACCAGATGACGGTAAGATTGATGGGGAGTCTACTATGGATGAAATGTATTTGAGACTAGAATCCATCAGTATACTACTTGCAAGTGATGGTATAGTTCCAGAATCTAGGAGAGTTAATGTTTTCCTGTATGATGTATGTTCCGTACTGGACTCCATTCTTGAAGCAGATAGATCAGGCAACGTACCGGTAGTTCCAGAATCAGGTAAGATTACTCCTTCCAGAGATAGTAAAATAAGAATACTATCATTGCTTTGTAAAGTACTCGCAAATACACTAATTAGTGAATCTGTTAGTGTTTTACTAAATGATATCGGCTTGGTACTATGATCCATAGTCAGAGTAGGAGAAAGCATTACATCAGTTTGTAAATCCATGGCAATTACTGTGGCTCTAGATGGCAAGAAAACTGTACTAAAATACCGAAGCAAACTACTGGTAGATGGTAAAATGTCACCGGTCTCTGATAATGGTAATGTTAATGACTTCAGATTGGTATCCACTGATGCTGTACTAGAAGCTGACATGGAGATACTTGAGACTACTGGTGCTATTGCTCCATTAGATGGTGATAAGCTTACAGCAGCAGAACCATACTCTTGTAAATCATGAGAGTATGGCAGGAACGTATTAGAGCGTACAATGAAACTGTCACTTGAAGGTAAACTGCTAGCAGAATAAGGTGCTGATGACTCATTAAAATCTAGTGCAGTCACAGCACCAGTATCCAGCAGTACTCTGCTTATACTATCTTCGTTTGACGACACAGTTTTTGTTATACTATATTCTAAGAAAGTCGCACTGATGTGTACAGAATCTGTTAGTATTTTACTGGGGTATGCTAATGGGAGTCTAGAACTGTCAATGTTTATAGCGGACCCACTGGAGTCAGCAAGCACATGATTAATAGATGCATCAGAAGTGAAGATAGTTTCTGTGTTTAGTTTGTTGACTAGAGTTTTTGATGACAGTAACGGTGAAATGGTGTCTTCATGCACTATGTAAGAATGTGTAAATGTATCATAACTTATCATGCTAGCATGCACTAAGCTTGATATACTTATTGATGGCATAACACCTGTTAATATCATCGTTGTAAGAGAGTTAGACGGCTGCATGCTGGATGTTACTGATATTGACAGACTGTCATGCAGGTCAACTGGTATAGATACACGCGGACTAACAGTGCTCGATGTCTTTTCAATACGGCTAATTGATGTCGGCATGCTATATGGCATTGTTATTGAAGACGATACTGATGAGGAAATTAAGCTGTCATACCTGTCGCTAGGCACAGTGAATGATCGGTGAAAGGCTGGTAATAAAGATGTAGTTATAAAGTTAGATGACGGGATGTTGTAAGTAGCGGTTATTGAAGATAATGATGACAGGTCGTCGTCATACATTTCACTTGGAATAAGCAAAGCTGATGATAATGTTTTTAGTACAAAGTTAGAAGACATGCTGCTAGTTGATATTATTGAATATGACGATGATGATGTAAAGCTTGACACTGCTATTGATGACTTAGAACCTGTTAATAATGGCAAGGATAGAGCAATACTTGGCTGCATGCTGCTAGTTGCTGTTATTGAAGATGATGATGCAGAAAAGTCCACATGTGTTATGATTGACATTGTTACAGATGGATTAGAATCTGTTATTAGTGGTGTTTGAAAAGCCATAGTTGGCTGCATGATGCTAGTTGCTGTTATTGAAGACGATGATAATTGTGACAAGCTGCCGTACATTTCACTTAAATCAATTGTTAATGGATTAGAAGCTATTGATATAGTTTTTGTTACTGAAGGCAGCATGCTGAGAATGTCTGTTATTGAAGCATATAATAGCGATGATGACGAGAGCTGCAACGATGAGAAATAAGGCAATACTGACTTGATAATGACAGATGTGGCTGAGAATCTGTCTTCAGCATCAAGCTCGCTCTCGAGTGATGATGTAGACCACAAGACACTATGACTTTCTAATAACATTGCAGTAAAAGGCATATTTGCTGCTGGACTAGGTAAAATGCTAGAAGCAAACAACAGTTGCAGGGTGTTCACATGCTCAGATGATTGCAGTATATTTGTATTTACATCCCGCATCATTGATAATTCAAAACTTGTATAAAGTGAGTCAAGGCGCTCCGTAATTGGTCTCATTGTTACATCCACCTTAGATATTGGCAAATTTGATGTAGTAAAACTAGAAGATAATTCATTGCTTGCATTAACTTTTATAAAGGCACTATTACTAGCAGGAGACAAGACACGTGTAGCGTTATTAATGTCATCCGTGTTCGCTTGAGGATAAGAAAATAAAGATGCATAAAGGTTTACATTGCTGTTTGTCAGCTCCGTGACTGATAATCTGTTTGTTGACTCGCGTGAAGAAATGTCCCCGTGATAAGTCGAGGAGAATAAAAGTGGAGTTGTTGCTGAGTGTTTGTGACTCGCTTGCACAGTGGACAGCGATGTTTCAAGATAAGGCGCAGTGACTGATTGTTCAAGATCTGAAAAATTAAAATTTCAAAAGTTTTATTCAAACTTCATCATTGACAGATCAGAAATCCTAACTCAGTTATAGCCCTTCATATGACAAGCTTCACCCTGGATGTGTACAATTGAGTGGTTCCAGGGGATAATTTATCTGGTATCGCATCTCAATTTGCTACACATATTTAAGCTGTTGCTATACATTCTGTAACATGCATAGCTGCTGTACGCGATTGCAATTTATCATTGATTTTCAAAATTCTATCATTAAACCTTTTAACAACAAATCCCTGAAAAAGTACATTCTTTACAATGTATACCATATTTTGTTGAATATTTTGAAATTAATATGACTGGAAGCCATTGCTGCCTTAGGCAGCAATGGCTTCCATTCATATTAATTTCAAAATATTCAACAGCTTTCCTATTTGTTTGCTCTGAGATTGAGATACAGAGAATTTGTCAGTGAAAGAGTTGATTGCTAAACATTTTTGCTGATACATGTAGCTATACAATTTATAGTTTGCATAGAAATACACGCTATGCAAATATCAAATTCTAAATTATGCCCTGGGTTCTGGGATCGCCAAAGAGAGAGATTTAACCCTTTAATTGTCAAAATTTATCAAGAAAATTAAAATTTATGCTTAGTGAATGTACATTTGGAAGTCAAGAAGACTATTTCTTTTTTTATTTTACCCCTGAAATGACTGGCTCTGTTCTCCAGCTAGTTATTTGAAAGTTAACATCTCAAAATGTCTTCTCTAAAGCTGCAAATGGACATATCCCAGGACCATAGCAAGAGCTGGTTTGTGACAGCATGATTTTAATTAAATGGTTAAAAATATCAACATAGTTAAACACAAATAGATATGTTCAAGTTGCAGCTTTTGTTTCAACACATTAACTCGTCTTGTGTGAACTTAAACCGTTAACACTCAAATTTGTTCAAGAAAATTTAAATTTTCTCATACAAAATGTCCATTTGCAGATCAATTCAAGAGCGGACTGTTTGTGAAAATTTACTACTGGAGTGACTGGCTCCATTATCAAGCCAGTCATTTCAGTGGTAAATTTTCAAAAATAGTTTTCTTTTGGTCTGCAAATGGGCATTTCTCAAGACCACTGCAGAAGCCCCTTTTGGCTGATATGAGGGTTAAAGGGTTAATGACCCTGCTGGCCAAATATGCTATCTACCATGGTCTTGAGGAATGTCCATTTGCAGGCCAAGAGAGAACTATTTTTTTTAATTTACCATTGCAATGACTGGCTCAGTAACCGATTTCAGTAGCAAATTTTAAAAAATAGTCGTCTTGTGACCTGCAAATGGACACTGGCTAAGCAAAAACTTGATTTCTTCTTACCATAATCCATTTTGCAGCGGTGTTGGGGAAATGTCCATTTGCAGGACAACTGAAATCTATTTTTGTAAATTTCAGTGGTAACTTTTACAAAAATAGTCTTCTCTTGGCCTGAAGAAAGTAAAATTTTCTTGAAAGATCTTGGTAATTAAATGGTTAATTGATACATGTATGAGTAGCATTTTGAGCGCTTCGAGACGCAGGTGTTAATTATGAGTAGCATTTCGAGCGCTTCGAGGCGCAGGTGTTAATTATGAGTAGCATTTTAAGCGCTTCGAGGCGCAGGTGTTAATTATGAGTAGCATTTTGAGCGCTTCGAGGCGCAGGTGTTAATTATGAGTAGCATTTTGAGCGCTTCGAGATGCATGTGTTAATTATGAGTAACATTTTGAGCGCTTCGAGGCACAGGTGTTAATTATGAGTAGCATTTTGAGCGCTTCGAGGCGCAGATGTTAATTATGAGTAGCATTTTGAGCGCTTGGTCACCTGGAATTATTGGCCATTGGCTGAAGTCGGTCAAAATAGTACAGAGAAGCCCCTTCCGGTGAAATTTTAATAAAAGGCTGCTTGCTGCCAAATTTGGTTGAAATCCAACCAGTGGTTCTCGAGAAGACATTTAAATTTCCCATTGATTTACTATGGGAGATTTTGATGGTCGGTGGCCATCTTGAACATTGGCTGATCGGCTTCGTTTGAACAAACTCGCATCCCTATCGACCAAGAATGCTTGCTGCCAAATTTGGTTGAAATCTACCCAGGGGTTCTCAAGAAGAGATTTTAAATTTCCAATTGCTTTACTATGGCAAATCTTGACGGGAGGTGGCCATCTTGGATTTTGGCCGATCGGCTTCGTTTGAGCAAATTTGTATCCATATTGCCCAAGGATGCTTGCTGCAAAATTTGGTTATAATCCGCTCAAAAGTTCTCTAGAAGAAATTTTAAATTTCTGATTGCTTTACTATGGGAGAATTTGACGGATGGCAGCATTCTTGGATTTTGGTCCATCAGTGTCATTTGAATAAACTTGCACCCCTAGAGGCCAAGGATGATGGCTGACAGATTTGGTTGAAATCTGTCCAGTGGTTCTCGATGAGAAGACATTTTAAATTTCCCAATGCTTTACTACGGGAGATTTTAATGGATAGCGGCCATCTTAGATTTTGGTTGATCGGCTTCGTTTGAACAAGCATACATCCCTATTGCCCAATGATGCTTGTGGACAAATTAGTTTGAAATCTGCCTAGGGGTTCTCGACAAGCAGACATTTTTAATTTCCCATTGCTTTACTATGGGAGAATTTGAGGGACGGCGGCTATCTTGGATTTTTTTCAATCAGCTTCTTTTGAACACACTCGCATCCCTATGGACCAAGGATGCTCGCTGCCAAATCTGGTTGAAATCCACTATAGAAGACTTTTTTAAAATTCCCATTGCTTTACTATGGGAGATTTTGAGGGATGGCGGTCATCTTGGATTTTGGCCGATCAGCTTCATAGCCTTCATTTGACCAAAGTTGCATCCCTAACGCAGAATGATGGGTTCTAGAAGATTTTGTTGAAATCTGCACAGTAGTTCTTTAGAAGACATCTCAAATTTCCCATTGATTTTTACTATGGGAGTTATTGGCTGGAAAACAATTCAAGATGGCCACCAATCCACTTATCCGAGAGTTTCGAAAGTGACAAATTTGATATCGCAATATCATTAAACCTATAGAAAACCAATTTCAGCTTGAAAACCCATCAAATAAAAAAATCCAAAATGGCTGCTAAAGGCACTACATTTTGATTGGTCCAACATGGCCATGTTTTTTTATACATCAACTTCTCTTGAACAAACCTAATAGCCCTTAGTCTCTAAATATATCTCCCATATTTCGGCACGATCCCTTCAGCGGATCTGGAGAAGTCATTTCGGGAAAACTAGGTCATCCAAGATGGCTGCTGGACTATTTGGCCAATCAAGTTCTCTTGAACAAACTTGGTTCAGTTCTCGCCAAAGGTGATATTACATGAGTTTTGAATCGATACCCCAAGCAGTTTTGGAGATTTTTAAAGATCATTCCTAACAAGAGGCCCAAGGGCCTGTATCGCTCACCTGGAAGATAGGCATTTAAACTAGAAAGGTGATTGGCTATAAGTACAGGTTCTGGAGTTGCTTTTGCAAAAACTTGGTCACCAAAGATGGCTATTAAACAAATTTGGACTTTTGCCCTAGATGATGTTTCACGAGTCTTGGTTTCAGAGATTTTTAAAGACGTTTCTAAAAATCGGCCAAAATCCAAGATGGCCACTGGCTAAATTGGCCGATCGGCTTCGTTTGAACAAACTAGAATCTCTACACCCTAAGGATGCTTCCTGTCAAATATAATTGAAATCGGCCTATTAGTTCTCAAGAAGACATTTTAAATTTCCCATTGCTTTAGTATGAGAGCTTTTGGCGGGAAAATGATCCAAGATGGCCACCAAACCGTTTATCTAACAGTTTCTAAAATTGCAAATTTGAGATCAGAATAACCAAAAACATATATAAAACCAATTTCAGCCTCAAAATCTGTCAAATAAAAAAATCCAATATGGCCGCCAAACACGATATTTTGATTGGCCCACCGTGGCCATGTTTTTTTTATGGATCAACTTCCCCTGAACAAACTTAAATGGCCCTTAGTCCCTAATGATATCTGCCAAACTTCTGCCCGATCTCTTCAGCGGTTCTGGAGAAGTCGTTTTCGCTAAAACTAGGTCAACCAAGAAGGCCGCCGAACCATGCGACCAATCAAGTTCCCTTGAACAAACTTGATTCAGCCCTTGCCATAGCTCATATTTCATTGGGTTTCCTTCAATCCACCAAGTGGTTTCAGAGAAGATTTTTAAAGACGTTTATCCAAAATCCAAGATGGCCACTGGCCAAAATTGGCGGATCGGCTTCGCTTTAACAAACTTGAATCTCTACGCCATAAGGATGTTTCCTGCCAAATATAATTGAAATTGGCCCAGTAGTTCTCAAGAAGATGACATTTTAACTTTCCCATTGCTTTAGTATCGGAGCTTTTGGCGGGAAAATGATCCAAGATGGCCACCAAACCGTTTATCCGACAGTTTCGAAAATTGCCAATTTCAGATCAGAATAAAAAAAAAACCTATATAAAACCAATTTCAGCCTCAAAATCCATGAAACAAAAAAATTCAATATGGCTGCCAAATATGCTATATTTTGATTGGCCAGTGCGGCCATGTTTTTTGACGGATCAATTTCCCTTGAACAACCTTTAATGGGCCTTAGTCCCTAATCATATCTGCCAAATTTCGGCCGGATCCCTTCAGTGGTTCTGGAGAAGTTGTTTTCACTAAAACCACGTCAACCAAGACGGCGGCCGAACCATCCGACCAATCAAGTTCCCTTGAACAAACTTGCTTCAGCTCTTGCCCTAGATCATATTTCATGAGGTTTGCATCAATCCCCCAAGCGGTTTTGGAGAAGATTTTTAAAGACGTTTCCTAAAATCGACCAAAATCCAAGATGGCCACTGGCCAAATTGGCCGATCGACTTCCTTTGAACAAACTTGGATCCCTATGCCCGATGGATGCTTCCTGCCAAATATAATTGAAATCGGCCCAGTGGTTCTTGAGAAGTTGTTTAAAGGAAAAGTTGACGGACGGACGATGGATGGTCGCCGCGGCATAAGCTCACTTGGCCATTCTGGAAAGGTGAGCTAATAATCTTCTTGTTGAATATTTTGAAACTAGTTTGACTAGAAGTTGTTGCTGCAGCAACAACTTCCAGTTAATTTAGTTTTAAAATATTCAACTACTTACCTGTATGGTTGCTTTTATACCACATTGCCAATGTATTATTATAGATGGCACCACTATGACTGAGCGCATATACCAAGGCAGACACGCTACATATTTTCCAATTGGTTGAAAAGCACCTGTAAATCATGACAGCCGTCATAAGCTGTAGAAATATACTAATATTTAACTACTAAAACCATAATATCTTTCTTTGACTGGATGATAAAAAGCTTAAATTTCCATGCATAGTTGATGTGTTGCCTACATTTTATTAGATCATCTGTATAGATATGACGAGATGACGTTAGTTATCATTTAAGATGGCTAAAAATGGTTTCTACAGTAGCCTTGTGGAGGGTCCATCGCAGGCCAAAAGAAAAATTAGCACTGCAATGAGAGAGTTGAAAATCAACCAGTTGAACCTTTTCAAAAATACTAATCTCTTGACCTGCAAATTGATGCATTCACACAGTTTTGGCCTGCAAATGAACACTTCTGAAGGCCACTGCCAAAGCCTTTTATGGTCAGCTTGACCAGTAAACCTTTTCGCAGTGATTTTGACGAATATCAACTTATAGGTCAAAAGAAAATTATTTTTGAAAATTTACAACTGGAATGCTTGGGTCGATAACGGAGTGTTCTCTTGGTCTGTGAATGGACATTTAAACCTTTAACACTCATATCAGCCAAAAACGGCTTCTGCCAGTGGTCTTGAGAAATGTCCATTTTCAGACCAAGAGAAGACTATCTTTGAAAACTTATTACTGGAATGACTCGCTCGATAACAGAGCCAGTCATTCCAATGGTAAATCTTCAGAAATCATCTCTTAGTCTGCAAATGGACATTTTCTATGAGAAAATTGAAATTTTCGTGACCAAATTCAAGGGTTTAATAAGTAAAATATTCTAGATTTGCTTGATGGATCTTGACCAGTAAATTGCTAGAGTTAAAAGCTGATAAGCAGGTAGTGATTTTGTTTCAAGATTAACGCTTTCACCGCCAAATTCCCCACCTCTCATTTTCAAGACAACCATAGAGGAAAACTGTTAAATATTTTGAAATTAATTTGACTGGATGCAGCAACGGCCGCTTCCAGTGAAATTAATTTCAAAATATTCAACAGAACATGTTTTATACATGTATCGTAAGGAATATTACTTTTTCAGGGGTTTGTCATTGAAAGGATTAGTGCAATCTTGCCAGTGATTACGTTTAAACATTTGCAATGTTTATTATTGATTTACCCATAAGTTTAATCTTTGGAGTAATTTTTCACAAACTATTTCCAATCGTGTTTATAAAATTTAAATAATTTGTCACGGGCACGCCTCTGACAATTGACACGTTTACTAATGAACACATAAACAGCTCGCTAATAAAGGAGGTATACTAAATCAAGTCAATGCTTAATAATCTTAATCCATTGCGATATACTTAAGATTTTTTGGTTGTCCTCTCCCGACACTGGTAGATGGAGTAGGGTACGTACATTTCAGCTAGGTAGGAGAATTCTTTTAGTTTTATTTAGCTGCTGAATTGTAATGTTAAAAATTGAATTCAAAGAACAAAACATGAAACTTTTTATTTGAACTTGAAACAGAAACCATAAAGTAGTTTATTTGAACACACTTTGACAAACGGACTCAATTATATTGCTTAATCTGCTTACGTCAGAAAATAGGAATAATCTTTCACGGGAAACTAGAAAAAGTTTTGAGTCAGCAGGTTTTTTAGGGTCGGTTGTGACAGGACAAACAAACTATTGTTTAAGGGTGTCCCGGTAAGTTTTCAAATTAATAGCACTCTCCTCGGCAACACCAGTTCTCAAGATCAGTGTGAAAACAATTCCTGGAAAATTGTAATAACCCTCCATCACATTAACTACTTAATGGTCAGGTGGGCCAAAAACACTTCTACTGTAGTCTTGTCAAATACATGTATCAATTGTATCCTATTGAAATTCCACGTAAATTTTATTTGGCTTCTTAAAATGCCATTTACATATATCTCAAGGCAGGAGAAACATCCAAGGCAGAGCCTATTAGCTGATGGATGGCATGCACCTCTAACATAAAACATTACATTTATATCCACGCCTTCTCTAAACCGTACCTTTCATTCAATGCATGCAATTAATATTTGATGTTGGGTGAGCCATGAAAAGTAGGTCATGCTGATCTACTTTTGATACATGACACACCGTTGGCTTACATGGATAATGGTCTCACATACACACACACCCCAGCACACACCCCCCCCCCTTCTCCCCACCCCCACCACAGATACACGCACACACCAGCCACCAAACCCCACCACACATACACGCACGCATGCACGCACACACACCAGTCCCAAACCCCTACCACACATACACGCACACACCCAGATTTTAGTGGGTTGACATAATCCTGCTGGTTTAGATAGACGCACTGACGAAAGAGCATAATGATTATGAGCAAAGGCTATAATTAATAAAGATTGACCCTTTCCATGAAGTTTCATCACGACACTCAAAGCAAAAATAAAGTTATCGAATGAAAACCCAAAATTTGCATGGACAACCAGACACATGATCAGAAATACAGATGTATGGACTGAGTGACCCACAAAATAATGTGCAGTTCCCTACTACATGTACCATGCCCAACCTTTCCATGAAGGTTCACCACAATGCAAATGTACATGTACCTGTGAAGTTATCCACTGCAAACCTGTGTGTGGCAGATGCACAGACAGACGGAAGTGAAAACATAATCTACCCGCTTTCGCAAAAGAGGCGTGGGGGATAAAAATCTCTTGAAACTACAATTCGCACAAGAATTTTCTTTGATGTTCAGTGAACCATGAAAAGTAGCTCACAATGACCTACGTTTGATACATGACACACCTTTAGACTATAAGGCAGATGTAGGAGATTCAGTAAACACTTTTTATGAAAATTGACCATTGGAAGGACCGGCTCGTTTATCGAGCCCGAGCCAGGCATTCCAGTGGTAAATTTTCAGTCTTCTCTTGGCCTGTGGCCTGCAAATGCACATTCCTTAAGGCCACTGCAGAGGCCGGTTTTGGTGGACTTGACCAACTGCAGAGGCCGGTTTTGGTGGACATGACCATTAGAGGGTTATATACATAACACACTTTTGGGCTATGATTATGATGCATCCACATACCACATTAGTGACTATATCTGAAAGACTTGAAACCATGATGCGGTCAAAAAAGCTTTGCCGCTAGCAAGATTGCAGTCAGATTAGTTTAAAAATATTGAACTGGATAGATATTAGATAATAAAGAATGTGTTATCTCTGCATGTGTCAGAACACAATAGGGACTGAGCTTGTGACTCAATCCCTATTGTCTTTTGAACAATAAAAATATGTTTAAATAAAAATTAAAACATACATAACATATCACATCTCATACTTATCATATGGGGAGACAAAATGCCAGTGACAATTGTTCACCACTTTGATCTTTTGACCTACCACAGATGACGCCCCAAACCCTGGGGCGCTGTTAAATGTAAATGTTCTCTTGCACTCATAAGGGCAACTAACCTTACATACCAAATTTGGTTGAATTCCTTATAATGGTTACGGAGGAGTTGCACCACAATCAATTTCTTGACCTTTCGCTCCCCCCACCCCCACAACCCCTTACCCCACACCTGGGGGGCAGGGCCAAATGTAAATGTGCTTTTGCACTTCCAGAGATGAGAGTGGCAACTGGATAAAAAAACATTGAAAACACTTAACCCCCTTAGAAAAATGTTAGTGTTAAAGTTAGGTATTTAATCAAAAGCAGAAGCTTTTGAAATCACAAGTTTATCAAAAAACACTGAAATCAGTGTATCGAGTCCACTGAAGACTCTCATGTACATGTATGCACTTCACACTGATATACATAACTCACATGCCTAATGTGGTTAAATTCCATCAAGTGGTTTCGGATAAGTTACAATCTAGTTCTGTACATTAAAATTGGACCTTTTGACACTTCCACTTGATCCCCCCCCCAAACCCCTTTTAGATGTACAGCTTCCAGACAGATACACAGACCCAATCACAATACCCTCTTCCCCTTAACCCTTACCACTCTGGTGTCCAAATTTTAAATTTTCAAAATAAATTAAAAGAAAAGCTAGTGTACATTTTTCAACAAATTTGGAGGGAAATGGTGCTGTCATAGCCACCAACATCTTCCAGCAAAATTGTTGAAAAATGTACACCGGTTTCTTTGATATTGACACAGTAAAATCTAGAATATTGACACCAGAGCGCTAATGGTTTAGGCATGTTAGGAGCGAGGGTAATGAACCTGCATTTTCTGGTCCCAAACGTAAGCATCATTCTACAAAAGGCAGATTTGACTGAATGATTTTAACAGTCATCGCCATGATGCATATGTCTAGACTAGGAGACAAACATATTAACATGCCTATAGATGTCATCAATTAGGTGAAATACGGTACCAGAAAGTCGGCTACATGAAATTCAATACTGGCCGTGGTCCTCTGGCTAGATACATGTACATGTGTATATTGATATTTTCGATGCTAAAGCATACCACGACCACCACCACTCTTCACCACCCTGGCAATGATCATGCATAGTTAAACGGCTTGTTTGTATCTCAGCCCTCCAATCAATCCATAATCCCCACTCAATTATGAGAGCTAATGATTAGATTACGCGCAACTTGAGTCAAGCATTCTGTCTCCGCACACGTCATGTACATAATACAGGCTGTGCCTGGTCAATACTTGTACATGTGGATATAAGGAACAATTGACATTGCTAATAACAACCACTATGTATACAAGAAATATATATTATTAGATAACGTGTATGTCTCGAAACCTGATAGAAGAAATTAACTATTAATGATTTTCATAGATCTAGAATTCCCACAAAGCAAAAACTGATTGAGATAATTCCAGATGGAAACAAATATTTTGAAATCATTGGGACTGAAAGTTGTTGTTGCCTAAAGGATGAACAGTTAAAGTGTATTCAAAATAATCAGGAATAAATTGGATGTATTGTGTGTAGTAAATATTGTCTATCCTTTAGAATGTTGATTACAGAATCAAGAAATTTCTGTGAATAGCCAATTGTAATCCATAATGTACAAATGTATTGAAATTTCATTTATCCCCCTTACTGATAGCACACTCTAGCCACTAATGTGACCTCTAGCCACTAATGTGACCTCTAGCATGTCTAGTCACTACATGTAATGCGACCATAGAAACTAATGTGACCTCTAACGACTAATGTGACCTCTAACCACTAACATGACCTCTAGCCACCAATGTGACATCTAGCCACTAATGTGACCTCTAGCCACTGTGACTATGTGACCTCTAGCCACTAATGTGACATCTAGCCACTAATGTGACTATGCGACCTCTAGCCACTAATGTCACTATGTAACCTCTAGCCACTAATGTCACTATGTGACCTCTAGCCAGTAATGTGACTTCAAGCCACTAACATGACCTCTAGCCACTAATGTCACCTCTAACCGCTGTGACCTCTAGCCACTAATGTCACCTCTAACCGCTAACGTGACCTCTAGCTACTAATGTGACCCCTAACCACTAATGTGGCCTCTGGCCACTAATGTGACTATGCGAACTCTAGCCACTAATGTGACCTATAGCCGCTAATGTGACTATGTGACCTCTAGCCAATAATGTGACCTCTAGCATGTCTTGCCACTAATGTGACCTCTAGCCACTAATGTGACCTCTAACTGCTAACATGACCTCTAGCCACTAATGTGACATCTAACCATTAACGTGACCTTTAGCCACTAATGTGACCTCTAGCCACGAATGCTACTGTGACCTCTAGCCACTAATGTGACCTCTAGCCACTAATGTGACCTCTAACTGCTAATGTGATCTCTAGCCACTAATGTGACTATGTGACCACTAGTCACTAATGTGACCTCTAATGGCTAATGTGACATCTAGCCAGGAATGTGACCTCTAACCACTAATGTGACCTCTAACCAATAATGTGACCTCTAGTCGCTAATGTGACCTCTAGCCACTAATGTGACCTCTAGCCATTAATGTGACCATGTGACCTTTATATTGACCTCTAGCCACTAATGTGACCTCTAACCACTAATGTGACCTCTAGCCACTAATGTGACCTCTAACCGCTAATGTGACCTCTAGCCACTAATGTGACTATGTGACATCTAGCCACTAATGTGACCTCTAGCATGCCTAGTCACTGCATGTAATGTGACCACTAGCCACTGTGACCTCTAACCACTAATGTGACCTCTAACTGCTAATGTGACCTCTAGCCACTAATGTGACCTCTAACCGCTAATGTGACCTCTAGCCACTAATGTGACTATGTGACCTCTAACCACTAATGTGACCCCTAGCCACTAAAATGACCTCTAGCCACTAATGTGACCGCTAACCGTTGTGACCTCTAGCTACTAATGTGACTATATGACCTCTAGCCACTAATGTGACTATGTGACATCTAGCCACTAATGTGACCTCTAGCATGTCTAGTCACTGCATGTAATGTGACCACTAGCCACTAATGTGACCTCTAACTGCTAATGTGACATCTAGCCAGGAATGTGACCTCTAACTACTAATGTGACTCTAACCGCTAATGTGACCTCTAGCTACTAATGTGACCTCTAACTGCTAATGTGATCTCTAGGCACTAATGTGACTATGTGACCTCTAACCCCTAATGTGACCTCTAGCCACTAAAATGACCTCTAGCCACTAATGTGACTGCTAACCGCTGTGACATCTAGCCACTAATGTGCCTAGATGACCTCTAGCCACTAATGTGACCTCTAGCATGTCTATCCAATAATGTGATTTTAAGCCACTGATGGACCATTAAGAGTGTTATGACATGCAAGCATTCCTATTCCTGGGTGTTATTTTTGTGGGACGTATAACACTTTTATCCTCAAAGAGTAGGTCACCTCCATTAACCACCCAAATTTGTTCAGGAAAAATTAAATTTTCTCATAGAAAATGCCCATTTGCAGACCAAGAAAAGACTGGTTTGGAGTTGTTGAGCCAGTCATTCCAGAATACCATGATTATATAAAGTTAAAAATTCCATCTCAACTGGTTGAATTCCAATTCAATCTCATAATATTCTAAAATATTCTTTTTTGTTCGCAATTTATACACCTTTCTCAAGACCACTGTGGTCTAGGCACTATGTGACGGCTAAAGGCTCATAACAGAATTAACCATTTAGCACGCATATTAGAATAAAACATCTTCGGCAGTGGACTTGAGAAATGTCCATTTGCAGACCAAAAGAAGACTATTTTTTCAAATTTACCACTGGAATGACTGGCTCAATAACAGAGCCAGTCATTCCAGTGGTAAATTAAAAAAAAATAGTCTTCTCTTGGTCTGTAAATGGACATTTTCTATGATAAAATTTCATATGAGAAAATTTAAATTTTCTTGAGCAAATTCGAAGGTTAATGGGTTAACTAGCCTATGGAAATATTACCTTGACTCTGTTGTCCAACAACAATGATCAGTCCAGTCTCCAGCAGCAACAAGAGCACCAGTATTCGACACATGATATCATGTAGATAAAATGTAAGTCTACCCAAATAACCTGTATTTCCACTCCATCATACTGATTATTACTCGGTCCTATAAACATGAGCCAGCACAGTCTCACAAATCAGATCCTCTTCATAACACTGAAAACAAACAGACTAAATATTTATAATAAAACAAAGTTAATCTTAAATTATTGATTACACTGACCAAGGTCAGATTGATATAATTCCTGATCAAAGATTACTACATACAGTCTCCATGTAAGGAAACCCTGCCTATAACAAGCGGCATATGGTACATATTGACACTTCCGAAAGTTGAACTCGTAGTCCTCCACAACGGACACCAAATGGTACATTAGTAAGTGGTCACTAAAGACAAGTGGTCACTAAAGATAGGTGGCTACTAAAAACAAGTGGTCACTAAAGACAAGTGGTCACTAAAGATAGGTGGCTACTAAAGACAAGTGGTCACTAAAGACAAGTGGTCACTAAAGACAAGTTGTCACTAAAAACAGATTGTCACTAAGACAAGTCGTCACCAAAGACAAGCTGTCACTAAAGACAGGTTGTCACTAATGACAGGTTGTCACTTAATGCAACTCATTTGCTATGATAAAGTTCTTTTGGGGACAAATTACGGTGTCACCCATCTTAAAGAAGCGCCATCATTCGTGTTCATATTGTCACCCATCTTAAAGAAGCGCTATCATTTGTGCTCATATTGTCACCCATCTTAAAGAAGCGCCATCATTTGTGCTCATATTGTCACCCATCTTAAAGAAGCGCCATCATTCGTGCTCATATTGTCACCCATCTTAAAGAAGCGCCATCATTCGTGCTCATATTGTCACCCATCTTAAAGAAGTGCCATCATTCGTGCTCATATTGTCACTCATCTTAAAGATGTGCCATCATTCGTGCCCATAATTTCACCCATCTTAAAGAACCATCTTTTGGTGGTCATATTGCCAATTATCGTATAGAACTACCATCATTTGGAAGTCATGTTAAAGAAACGTCATCATTTGGTGATCATATTGTGACTCATCTTAAAGCAGCATCATTTGGTGGTCATATTTCCACGGAACTGTCATGATTTGGTGGTCATATTTCCACAGAACTGTCATGATTTGGTGGTCATATTTCCACAGAAATGGCATGATTTGGTGGTCATATTTCCACAGAACTGTCATGATTTGGTGGTCATATTTCCACAGAACTGTCATGATTTGGTGGTCATATTTCCACAGAACTGCCATGATTTGGTGGTCATATTAGCACATTTAAAGGAGTGTTATTCTTAAGCACAAAAGCCTGTGTTCACTGCCTACAGTACAGGTCAGAAACAATATAAAAGGTTTCCAACAAAATATAAAATGCTCTTGTATCTTCCAATCCAGTCATGGTTAATAATATTCACCAGAACATTTCTTACTAAATAACATCTTTCTATTTGTGTTTTAGAAACATGTTGAGTTATTTATCAGGTGTACTCTAGACAGGTTTGACTGTTCTTTCAAAAACTTCACTAAACTGGACGGTCTGCTTAACATTACTTAGATAACTGGACTGCATGCTAGATTTCTAGAGTAAAGGCTAATTTTGAAAACATCATTACTGTAAGCTGTTACTGTCTAAGACAACAACATTGTCTCTAATTGAACGCTCACCTTTCTTCTTTAAAATTTGATTTCAACTACAGTAGCATCATAAGATCTTTAACGGTCAAGCTAGTGAGACTCAGCCTTTGTGGCCCTCTTGCGGAATATCCATTTGCACGTCAAGAAGACTATTTTTTGATTTACCAAGTTGTAAAGACTAGCTTCATCACAAAGCCAGTCCTTTCAGTCATAAATTTTCAACAAACCATCTTGATCTGCAAATCGGCACTCACTTTAGAAGCAAAAGCATAATTGTTCCTGACCGATCTTGACCATAAATGTGTTAAAGGTCGGCCATGATTATCAGCAGAACCTTGGACGAATACATTTTCTGTTGCTTAAATCATCTAGCATGTCAAAAGGCAATATCATCCTTGATGTTAGTTAAAGCTGAATGGATAATTAATAATTTACAATAATCTAAGCACCCACAATGCAATATTGAGAGATAGATTGCAAGCATTCATAAATTAATGAGCTATGTATACTAATTACATTTAACCATTTTACTGACAAATCCCAAGAAAAAGTACATTCTTTATGATATAAAACTAGTTCTGTTGAATATTTTGAAATTAATTAGACTGGAACCTGTTGCTGCCTAGTAAGCAAAGGCTTCCAGCTAAATTAATTTCAAAATATTTAACAGTTCTCCTGTATGGTTGTCTTTACAATGAGATATTGGGAATTCATTGGTGAAAGGGTTAATACATGTACAACTGATTTCTGACAATTTGTCAGAAGTATTATGGAAATGAATGGATCAAGCTGTCACTGTATTTAAGATAATTAACACTTAGAACAGCCCAAGTACCTCAATTTCAAGGCAGTCAAACGTGTAAACTGTTGAAAATTTTGTAACAAATTTAACAGCAACCAGTTACCTCTAGCTTACAGGCACAGCTTCCAGTTAAATTAACTTCCAAATTTTCAACATAATATTTCTTATATTGTAAATGATTTATCGTATTTGATTTTTTCGGGTTCAAATATCAATCTGCAGGCCAAGAGAAGAATATGTTTGTAATTTTACCATAGCCAGTTATTGCAGTGCTAAATTTTCAAAAATATTCTTGTCTTGGCCTGCAAATGAACATTCCTCAAGACCCCCGCAAAGGCTGGCTATGGCCGGCATGACCATTTAACCCCACTTGTGTGAACAGTGCATCAAAGCACTCAAACGACTATTTATTTCAATTAACCATCTAATTGCAAAACCTTTCAAGGAGATTTTTATTTTTGCAGTCAAAAAGTATTTTTTCTTCAAATGGACATTCATCAAAAGTGTAATGATTAAGAAAATTAAAATTTCTGAT